>BGPR01024221.1:0-23453 GCA_013235015.1 Araneus ventricosus | reverse complement strand
CTAGACACTGGTTCCGGTTACGTATTGCTCCATATTAAAATTTCTGAGGCCAAGGTACACACACAAAATGGTCGTTAATAAATTTGGCCTTATAATTAAATGGCAATGTTCTGCGAAAAATATCAAAGTCTAAATTGAGACAGAAATGAAAATAGTGCACCACTGTTTAAACAGCTGACTATATCGTTAGATTCTGAGTAGCATTTTTACATCATAGAAGGTTACAGAAAAACGCTAGTCTATTATCAATATTGATAATACATCCAATGTTTTTTGGCTTATAATAAAAGAACATTATGACTGAAAAATAAAACTTTTAGCTTAGTCGCACGGAATTATTACAAATCTTATACTTTGTTGCCAGTTATATAGGGAAATAATTGTTAAAACCGTAAGGTTGGATTAACTTCTATATTAAAATTTCCATAAAGTATTAAGATTATATTTAAAAGAATACAAGTACACAAGTACAGAAAATTGAACACCAGAAAGAGTGAAAATCTAAGAGTGAAAAAGAGACAAAATCCTATCTCTATAAACATGAACTAGGTCAAGCTAAATAAAGGTGTTTAATAAGTAAAAAAACTATTACATTTAGATTAAAAATTTACCATTTATATTTGTGCTATAAATCTTTCCCCGATCTACTTTTTAGTAGGGCTGGGCGATGACCAGATTTCAACATCGCGATATATCGTCTAAGATAAATCGATAGTTCTCGATATATCGAAATATATAACATAAAAAGGTCAAATGGTAAGTATATATATGTATATATAGTTAAATATTTTCCAAACAATCAAAATTCAAGTAACATTTCCAATAGAAACACTTATTAAACTAATAATTAAAATTAAATAATAATTAATTTTATAATCTATTAATTATTATTGAACTTATTTTTTAATAGTATAAATATATAAATTTGTATTTCAATGATTAATTTGCTAATAATTATAAAAAGCAAATAAATGGTCTAAGCGCCCAACTATTTTGATAACTGAAAATTTAACGTTTAAAGTGAATAAATCGGGTTTTTTTTTTACATTTAAATAAATTTCAGAAAGCTTAACAATATTTTATCCTAAGAATATTAAATATATATATATATTTAAATGTAAACTAAATTTTAATGTATTAATTAACTAAACTATATCAGCTAAAAAAACGTATTGTTACACAAAGTCTTACTGTGGGTGTATAGTGTAAACAGTCCAACACGCAGGATAATGGAGAATGAAGGTTTATTTACAAATATGCAGGAAAACACGCAGCACAGGTACAGGAAACAATAGTCCTTGCACAGATTACCAATGTAAATAGACAACAATTCACAGGTAATGACAGTTCAGCACTTTGATATCTAACACCACAAACAGTCAGCAAATAACTAGTAACGACAATAACAGCTCAGCTCACCAGCTGATTAGCTCACACAGCGGATAGAACTCCGAAGACGTTCACGCTTCAAAGCGAAGTAACCAGTCGATCAAAAGACGCTCTCGTGATCCAAACGTGGTCTTATATACTCTCCCCGATAGGCCGTGACGTCACATAAAATTTTCAGGAAAAACCTGGATCTCGGCCCCTAATAGAAATATCGAGAAAAGGGTTGCATTTTCGAGAATCATCTCTTTGTCGCCAAGGTCGCCAAATTTGTCGTCAAGTCGCCAAAATGGTCACCAAGTTTGTCGCCAAGGTCATGCGTGCCATAAGAGTCGCTGAGGTCACTCCATGCTTTCACCTTGTAAAATTCTCTTCCCAACCATAACTTGACTATAATAAGACTTATTATATATTATATATTAAGATATATATAACCATAATAAGACTTGAATTGCTGGGAAGCGACTTTCCACGACTGTAACAGTATTTACATACAAACACGAATTATATACTTTTGAACATGGGAAAGGGAAAGGTCAGTTTTGTCACATTTAACTGGTCGATTTTCTGTCTGTATCTGTTTCTTTCGTTACAATTTAAAAAATTTAATTTTATAATTCGAAATTTATAATGTATTATTTCTTCACTAATGTTATTCATTCCAACTTTAATATGCATTTATATGTTTCAGCTGGATGGAAAAAAATTACCGTTGACAGAAACATTCTTCGAATTCCAGCAGTTTAAATTAGTTTTTAGGACATTTTTTTTAGTTTTAGAAATTTTTCCAGTTTATTAATTAATGTTTTTATCACATTATATTTCAGTTTATCGTAATTTTTAGCCAAAGTATTAGAAAAAAACTCCAGTTTGTACTCTTGCTTCGATATAAAGTACACCAAATCATGTTGGGTTAAGCTAGCTAATTGGAGATCAACAATACATATAAAATTTACTACTGGATTGAAATAAGTAAATAAAATTTACAGTAAATCGTTTTTAATAATCTTCGATAATGAGCTTTATAAAAGATCAATTTTGCGAAATGAAAGTGTTCAGAAACGTTACAGAAGAAAACATTTCCGACAAAATATCTGTAACTAAATCATGCAAGTTGAAAGTTGCAGATAGAACAAAAAATGAAAAACTAATTCATAAATTTAATGAGTTTCAATACATATGCGAAGAATCTAAGTAAAACTATGCGCACACGCAAAAAGAGAAATTATAAGTATAAAGAATAATAATTTATATATTACAGGCTAGAGTAAGGAAGCATAAATTGATTTAGAAAAGATAGTTTAACAGATTTGGCCATCTATTCCCGTGGTTGGCTCGAAATTTGGCGAATACCGAACAATAGCGCTATGATATCGAGACCATCATAAGGATCTTCTCTGTAATAAGGCTTTCAGACGGTATGTGGTTATTTTCGATGCCAAGCTATCAGAGAATAAGCCTCGATTAGAGTGACGAACAATAAATGGATTCGATGAAGCTTTTCATAGAATCAACGAAATTGACTCCTCTGCCGTGCTGTATTAAATGCCGAGAACAGTGGTGGCTCGTTAGCTCAGAAACAAGCAGTGCTGCAAAAGTTGTATAGACCTAATTTGTAGTTAATTTTGTGCTGATTATTTTGGTATGTAATGATGGTATACTAAAAATTAATAGTTTTTGAGTTAAAAGCAAGAAAACGGGGGGAAAAAATTTTCTTCATGTTCTTTGGCTATAACTAAAATTCTAACAAAAATTATTGGTGGCAAACCTCTGATTCGTAATAGGCACCGGAAAAAACAAAGAAGCAAAAATGGACCTTATGCATGTGACGTCACATCCTCCGACACGTGACCTGCCGGCGGCAGCCATTGGTCAGTCTTAAACAGCTGACTCGGAACTGCTTTTATTTCTGAGTCACTTATAGGCCGATCGTTTTGTTTATTCCTCCACAGCTTTTTTTCTATACTCTCGAACCCAAACGGTGCATAAGGTCCATTACAACTCCGAATTGGATTTAAAAAAACGATGGGAGTCTGTCTCTGCGAAACGGCCGCTGGGATTGAGGGGCGTAAGACTTACTTACCTTTCTCAATTGTGACCTTCTGCGACTAAAGTAGCTGTATGTGACTATTAACTCTATAGTGACTATGTGACTATGTAAAATTCTTCTTGATTTTTCACCAACTTTGCAACTCGACCGTGACTAAATCGTAATTAGAAGTTCTAAAATTACTTTTGCAATCTTCAATGTCTACCTTTCTCTGTTAAATGAAACTAAACTTTCTTTTTATTTCTGCAAATATTTTAAAGAGAAGTGAAAGGTCACTGTCAATTTTAAAAGGCCCAAAAGTTAATTTTTAACTTAAAAAAATTTTAATTAAGCAAAATTTTGCGTTCTTTTGTGATATATTTCCGAAAGTGTTATGTTACAATAACTATTTTTATACTATTTTAAAGTTTAAAAATAGCTTTTCAGTGACACAAATTTTATTTGCGTTCAAATTGTTGCTCTCATTTCAATAATTTAAAAAAATCAATTGTGTATTAAGTTCACAATTTGTAGCAATGTTTTTCTTATTGTTAAAAAACAAGAATACATATGAAGATCTGTTGCTTGAACATATAAACAAAATTCTGGAAGAAAACTAAAGAAAACTTTGAAAGCAGACGATTCATGATTTATATAGGGAACAACTATTGATCTGGTTTATTTTGACGCTTTTTATTAATGAAAATTTAACTATTTAATTAATTGACCCAAAACAATCGTCGAAATCCTTCCTGTACTTCGCTATTTATAAACAAAGTTTGATGTAAAAAAATTTCAGACGAGAAAGGAATTTTTGTATTATAATTTTCTATACAAAAATAGTTTTTTCATTAAAAATATGAATAAAATATAAAAATTTTGGATCTTTTCTAAATTTTTTCACAATATCTCCAGAACGGTTGGTTTTACAGAAAATATTATCCTTCACAAATTTAAAGTAGAGTAAATTTGTCACAGTTGGATCCCAAAATCAGCTCTGCAACTGAAATAGTGACCGAGGCACAGGCTTCCAAAAAAATCACGATTTTCTCAAAAATTTATGAAAATTGTTATTTTTCGTCAATTTTTGTTGAATATGTCCTAAACTAATATAAGGTGGTTTACTCAACACATACCATTCCCCATAAATTATGTGCTGACGTCAATAAGCGGTGGTGTAGTAGGAACGGCGGATGTTAACTGCCACTTGTCTCACTAACTTGGTTGCGAGGAAATCTGCAGAATTGTTGGTGGCAACTTCAGAAACGTTAAATTCAAGCGTAAAGATAAAGTCAATACACTTGCTTCTGTTAACAACAGTGCTAAAATTGGGAAAGAAAAAATTACTGTGGACTCACTAACCCTCTTCCACAGAATTTGTGTCGCCAAACAGTCAGATGAAGACTTGAAAATATTTTTCACATTTGAATTGTCACCTTTCCCTTTGTCACTGTTTAATGAAGAGGGAATGCGAAAGGCAACTAAATCGTCCCTGTTTTCAGCGTTCACACCAACCAAAATTGATGCTGTCCAAGGTAAAAATAATTTTGTAGTGGTGGACGGAGGCCACTTACTTCACAAAGTTGCTTGGCAGCGGAACATGAATTTCGGGGACATTGCTAAGAGTTATCTGGCATACTTACAAACACATTATGGATCGAACGTAGCCGTAGTGTTTGATGGATATCCTTCTGATGTGAATGGAAAGAGCACCAAAAGTGCAGAACGCATTCGACAAGCAAACTTACATTCATCACATGAGATAATCTTCAATGAAGCCACGAGTCCAGAAATTTCTCAAGAACAATTTTTAGCAAATGAAAGAAACAAGGTGCGTTTCATTGACCTCTTGAAAAAGTTTCTACAAAAAGCAAATGTAACAGTTAAACAGGCAGTAGAGGATGCTAATTGTTGAAACTGCTGTTTCTGTTAAATCTCAGTATGACAATATTTTTGTGGTTAATGAAGACATTGACTTTTTAGTCCTTCTAACGGGGTTAGCTCCAATGAAAGAGAACTTGTACTTCCGAAAATGTGGAAAAGGAGGACGTCTGATGTGTTCCAATCTCCACAACGTCATTTAAATACAAATTCAGCAGAATGATTTTGTTCATTCACGCTTTCAGTGGGTGTGATACTACAAGTACACTATTCGGCCATGGGAAAACAAAATTTTGCTCTCTTTTAGAAAAAAAACCGACACCCGGAAGAAAAAAAATATAAGTATTTTTCAACTCTGAAGCTACCATTGACCAAGTGGCTAAGGCGGGCGAAACTTTTCTGATTCATTTATATGGAGGTAACCCCAGAACCTCTACATGTGATCTCAACCACTTGCGCTACACGCTATTTACCCAATCAGCAACTAAAGCAAGGGACCCTCTAGCACGCTTACCCCAACCGTAGATGCAGCACGATTTCATGCCTTAAGATCTTACCTTCAGATACAGAAGTGGTTAGGACACGAGAAAAATCCTCTTGAGTTGGGCTGGGTACCTACCCGATTCGGCCTCTCCCCACGCAAAATGGAAAGGGATGCAGCTGCTGAATCCCTCGTGAAAATTATATCTTGCAACTGCAAGAAAGGGTACAAGAATGCTTGTGGTTGCCGGAAAGCAGGTCTTATATGTTCTTCCCTGTGCACTTGTTTTCTGGGAGAAGCTTGCGTGAACGTGTCAGACATCAATCTACTTGAGGACAGCATTGAAGATGAAGACGACACACCATCGTCAATAAATAACTTTATATCCGAAGATACAGAAGATTTAAATCTTCAGCTGGACGAAGAGGGCAAGGAGCAGCAGACAGAGCTTGAAGATTTCCGTCCTGGCCCGTCAAAAAAGCAAAAACTTTAAATAACATATATTATATGGTTTATGCCTAACAACTACTGCCCAAGTTTTAACTTTTGTTATATAAACTTAGTATATATTTTTTGAGACTGTTTAATTGTTTTATGATGTTAAAAATTTCTAAACCTTTTCGTTGAACAACTGCATATCTTGAAATATAAGTCGTAGAAACATCCTATAGTGCTTTATTTATAGCAAATTTACTCGCCTTTAAGATTGATCCATATGACGTTTGCTCTAAACACCTTATATTAGTTTAGGACATATTCAACAAAAATTGTCGAAAAATAACAATTTTCATAAATTTTTGAGAAAATCGTGATTTTTTGGAAGCCTGTGTCTCGGTCACTATTTAAGTTACAGAGTTGATTTTGGGCTCAAACTGTGAGAAATTTACTCTACTTTAAATTTCTGAAGGATAATATTTTCTGTAAAATCAACCTTTCTGGAGATATTGTGAAAAAATTTAGAAAAGATCCAAAATTTTTATATTTTGTTCAAGTGGCGAGCCTTGGCGCGACGAGGTTGAAAACTTGGATTTTACGATACGCGCCCAACACTAACAACATATCCAAAAATCAAAACTACTCGACCTTTGGCATACCAAAATGTACCATTTTACTGGACTATTAGACATAAAAGTATTTTAATCTCGAATAACTCCGGGATATTTTATTCTGTAGAACTATAAAATGAAAAAATGTTTGTTCTGAAAATGAAAATTTTATTCTTCTGCTAATTATTACCATTGTTTTAATAGTTTTGATTTAAATATTGAAATTGTTGCACAAATTTGTAATTAAAACTCAAAATATATATGAAAGTTGGAATATATTCGAAATGTGGGTTAGTGAGCTGAAGATTTCTAGTTCAATATTTTGAAAACCATGAAATTGGGTGATTTTTTTATAAGCCCCTTACGGCAAAACGACGAGTCTACCTCGTCATTGGATTTTCATTCCATACAATGGCCGAGCTACACTCTTTATATAACTAAAGTTACTTTTGAATATTATAATGGTTTATTTAGTAAAAAATTTCTATTGTATTGAATCTGGTACTACTGTATACCCTTTTATTACTTGTGTAAATATTGCAGATCATTATCACATTATGTGCCTTTAGAACTACAAAATGCAAGTCATAGACAATTTTTTTTAGTCAGTCGGATTTTATTCTTGTAAACATTAAGTGTGGACATCGGCCATTTCATGTACATTTTTTTTTCATGCTTTAATCGTATTAAAAGGTATTAACCCCTTTAACTGGTTTGCCTGTACGCCACACATACATCGAATTACCGCAATTTTAAACTTATAAACTAAAACAGTCATTCATGTACGTTATAATTCGATACAGAAATTACGTTGAATCCATGAGCATTTCAACTTCTTTTAAGGTCTCTATTGAATTCAAATGACAACGCATTTCCAAAATAGAAAGTGTAATCTAATTAGATAGTTGAGAAAACAAACCAGTAAAAGTATTAAGTAAAATGTTTTCTGAAAAAGCTATTTGAACACTAGCTGCTTTCCAAACTTCGCTTCATTAATATGCATTCTTATCAGTGAGTAAATACTGTCTCGGAAAAAGACTAGGGACTATATACGAATTCGGCGTCTAAAATTGTAGAAAACAGTTAAATAATACTCCTTTTCCTCTTCCAAAGTATTTAATAAAAACAGAATTGCTAAAAGAATAAATACTTAGTCCAACCACGTGATCGACTTTGTCGGTACTAAATATAAATTACTATTTTGCGAGTTGAAGGAAAATAATAAAAACGCGCATATTAGACACATAATTCATGCATTATCATCAACTAAAGTACATTTGTGTGAAAGAGTTTTACAAAAGAAAAAAAATATTATACAATAGAATCGCTCACTTGAAGATAAAAGCGTACACAAACTTCTCTTCTTGAAATGCTAATTAGATGCATCAGTGAGATTGGATCGAAAAGCGCTTTGCGTTTTAATATTTTCATTGATTAATTCGTACAACGCCGATTTTTAAACAGTTAAGCGCCACTATTCGAGTCAGATTCGAACCATCTATCTAATTCAAGGGTGTCAAACTCAAATGCTAGCACTGACCAAATAATTAAGATTTAAGTTCATGCGGGCGGCAGAAAAAAGCTTCTCATTTTTTGTGAAACGTAGGTTTATTCGGAAAATATAGTATAAAAAGGAACAAGGACAATAGTAAAGTTAAAGTATTGATATCTTGGAATCTCTTTTGCTGCAGCGAGTGATGCACCCCCCTCCCCTCCTGTGGGGAGATGTAAACACCCGGAACGGAGGCTGACTAGTCCTTTTGAGGACATATGTAGAAGGCCGCGAAACAAGTTATGCTGACCCATGGAGGTATGAACTCTTACATCCATGTGCTGACCAGGGATCCCAGGCGCTACCATGGAGGAAAGACACGATTACGTTATTAGCTAATTGATATGTTAGGTGACATTCAATTGTAATCTCCTTAAAAATGTACTTTTTTTGTTGAAAAAAGAATATGGGGTCCTTTCTAGGAGGGTGCCATTTTTTTTTTCTCTTCACCGAATTGGATCGGCAATTTTTCTAGTCCATCTCCTGGTGGCAATTTTTTCTTGCCTTTTAAACATTTTGAAACGAAGGCAGATTTTAGGGTGATATTCGAGATTTAATTTTTGTTAACCCGGCACAAGCCAAGAACCCCGTTCTGGAGCATACACCGGAGAACATACCTTCATCCTTACATCCTTATCTTTTTTGTTTTCTATTTATTTTTTATTATGGCATGAACGTGTAATGAAAGAAAGAATTAATGAATGCTGAATATTGAATGTATGTGGCATATAAGGTGACAATATAGATAACAAAATTATTCCCTTTCAGCAAATCATCCCCCCTTTGGCACCAAAATTATTTAGGTATAAATCATTCTTTTAATAAGGTCTAAATTAAATTAATGTTAGGAGTCGAAGATTGTGGCACCAGAGGCCTTGCGCTACGCCCACCCACCCCACCACTGTCTCTCTTTTATTGCTACTATCTCTCCTGCTTCGAAGGATGTCTTGACAATAGTTCAAAATTGAATCAAGATGAATATTAGTAATTCTGGATCTAACAGGGGACTTGTTTCCTTTCATAATTGAAAATAATTGAGGTCAACGATAATACTTCCAAACATGGAAATAATTTCATATGCTAATTTTCGAGTATTTTCAAACCTGGCTGCTAGATATTTGTAAAATTCAGACGTCTCAACTGCAATGAATTTTGCCTTCAAATCTCAACAGCATTGGTTCTCGATTACATTCGTTTGCATATGGCTAGAGACTGCTTCTATATATGAAGAGTAAACATTCAAACCGTGTTTTCTCCAAAAAACGAAAAAATGAGTTAGTGATTTTTCTTTGAACTCAACATTAAATAGTACAACTGTATACTATTATTTTCAACTGAAACAAGTTTTATCCCATTATAAACCTACTTAGAAAATTGAGGTTTCAATCAAAAAGTATTACCTGCAGAGCTTGTTTACTGTTTCCTGAAAAATTGTATCTGAAGGAGAAAGCATGGTTTGAATGTTTGCTCCTCATATATGGAGGAAATCGAAGAAGACAAAGACAACTTTTTCCCCAAGAATTTAAAATCTTCAAACTTGGTTTCAAGTTCAGTTTTAAGGCTTAAAAATTAAACAACAAAATTTCTATTGAAAATTTTGTTACATTCTGTTATGTCTAGTGGGTCTCGAGTTTGAAACTTTTGTTCTAATTGATGACTCCTTCTCTTAACCACAGTAGAGGAGGAGTCATCTGATTAGATGGTAGGTATGAATCGCATTTGATTCATATGGCGATCAACGTGTTAAAGTATTGTATTTTGTAAGCCAGAAAGTAGTACTGGGAAAACAGCTTCAAATATACCCTTTTTTCAGTACAATACTTCAGTTTGAAAGGTTAAGGTTGATAGTTTTTCGGTAAGAGTACCATTTTACATTTTATTCAAAGAATTCAAGAATATAATTTTCAAAATTGTTCAGCTAGAGTCGGGTAAAGGAGAAATGCTTAGCTCTTTGACACGTTATTTCTTTTGCCTTCCGACACATTCGATATTAGGAATTATTTCGATCCATATGAGAAGCAATACACCTGAGATGTTTCGGTGTGTCCTTAAAAGTTTTTTCTTTTTAATGAATTAAAACTAGCGACTTCGTGTCAGAATGCTGTTACGGTCCATAAGAGAAAAATCACCGTCAACTTTTAAAAGCCCAAAAGTTAATTAAAACTTTATGTAATTAAAATGATTTAAATGATTTTTTATTTTAAAGAGTACATCATTCTGATCTTTTTTTGATTAAGTGGGTTTGTAAAAAGGTCAAATTTAATGTAAAAAAATTCTAAGCTTTTTCAAGTATTTAAATAATAAAACTTATTTGTATAAATGCAATTTAAAAAATAAAAACATGTTGCTTTAAATATCATTATTTAAAAAAAGTTCTCTTCCCTGAATGTTGTTGGATACCTTAAACAAACAACCTATTTTTAGTGAGACTATCATTACTATAAAACTACTCTTCGTGGATTCCTGTCCTTATACATCTGAAAAGTAGAACACAATTACATTATTTTGGAATTATAATCTAATTCTAACTTAAAAGACTAAGAGAAAATTTCACTTACCTTATTTTTCGGTAGCTTTCATGAGGATATCATAGCACGGAATTTCATCTGAAATAAAATGTGTATATAATCCGAGATAGACGTTGAGAGGGGATCAGAGCACTGAGAATAATTAATAATGGAAATAGGAGTAATTATTAACGGAAGCATATCACAGCACACACACGCAAAGATATAGCGAATAGAGAAGGGTTACAAAGAATTAAAGTAGAGATATGAGTCCAGAGTTCAGTTCCGAGTTAAGCGATGCCATCTGTTGGCGTGAAGTAGAGTTCTAGCAGTTTCTTATTCTTAAAAATACACATGTCCAACACATTAAAATTATTAAAAGATGCTAATAAATTTTAATCTATTATATATTTGTATACATAAGGTTACAAATTTAAAAATTATATTCATTTGTTTCGGTTGTTATTTTATTTTGTTACGAGTTGTAAATAATGTGCAAATTTCTTTCCAATATCCGTACAGTGCACTTGATTTGCTATGGGATTCATGTTCGTAATCCCTTCGTTTATATCCAATGGCGGCTAGTCCATTAAAGCTGCAATCCCCCCTGAAATTATTTAAAAGGCTTGTATTTTCCGTTTTTATTCTAATTGGCTTACTTTTCCACTTTGAGAGTTCAGTGATAAACGAAAATAGCAAAAAAATAATAAAACATAAAAGGAAGATTGAAAATCAATCAAGAATTAAAGAGAGAGGGACCAGAGCTGAATAGAGTTTTGCCCTTCCTAAGGATCAAAATTAACGCACACAGGAACGCGGAGCGCTCAATCGGGAGAAAAAGCAACTCTTTATCGGTTTGAAATTACATGCACTTGAGTTGCGTTTTTCCCAACTCTCGTTTGGCACGACTTACTCATTTGGCTTTTTTACGCTTTTTCTTAGAAGTCCAGTCATTAAGTAGTTTTTTAAAATCAAATTCCGGAGGAGTGGTAATTTTTTTGCTCCATTATGTTTTTTTGGGTGCTGATCATTCATCTTGGGTTTGCTACCAAAAATTTTTGTTGAAATTTTATTTATAGCCAAAAATCATGAAAAAAATTTCCCAGTTTTTTGCTTATAACTCGAACTATCAATTTTTAGTCTATCATCATAATATACAAAAATAATCAGCACAAAATTTCCTACAACTTAAGTCTATACAATTTTTGCAGTACTGCTGGTTTCTGAGCTGATAAGCCGCCAATTTTTACAACAAAGGCATTGAATTACACAATTTTTGTTATATAAATCTGTAATTAAGTCAACGTAACAATTAATTTTATATACAAAAATCACTTGGGCACGCCTAAATGTCTCACGTATCCTTTACCATCTTAAATAGATTGAAATAATAAAAAAATATCGCAAATGGGTTGTTGTCATCTAATTAGGAGGTTAAACAAATTCTTGCGTCAAAGGGTTAATTCTACATTTTCTATTATTGCTTGTCATTCCGTCAGACAATTCTTACTGCTTTGACATCATAAAATCGTTAATTATTTCAAATAATTATGTATAGTAGTTAAATTAGTAAATTAGCCCTTAAATTACTTTTTAATTAAGTATAAAATTAAATATTTTGAAGATAAATTGGAGAAATTTTGCTTGCCCCCTCATCGGAGATGTTTTGTTCTCCCGTCGGAAAATTTCAGCCGCCGCTTTTGATTCGCAAAATCCTGATCTATGACCGATACCTGAAAGATACGAGACCTAGAGTTATTATCAATACATAAAATAGGCCCATGGAATAACAGTGAAGGGCCAATCAGATAAAGTCTCGAAGTGACGCGTTGGCAATTATATCAATTCCCACAACGAACCTTGAAAAACCTTGTCCTTTCAATTTTGGAAATAGGAAATAATCATTAGGCCATTGTGAAGTTATCCGAAGCAACCACCCTGGCATGTTTAGTGATAATGTCATCCTCCTGCATGGCGATACCCATACTGCTCTCAAAACTAAGGGGTCTATTCTGGTACCCCCGGTTGGGTTGGATTCCGCACATTAACAACGGAACCCAACCCAACTCCCAACCCAACCGGGGTACCAGAATAGACCCCTAAAAATTGCGGTGAGATTTCAAGTGGGAAGTCTGGAGCCACCCTGTTACAGCCGAGATTCGGCACCCAATCTCAGTGGCGTAACTAGGGTGGGGCAATTAGGGCACGTGCCCTGGGCGCAAAATTAAGGAATCAATTGGCTGTATTTAAAAGAAAAGTATGCTTTTTGTAGCTCTTAATCCCAAGGTTCTTAAAAATTGAAATGGTTTCAATAAAGTGTGGGGGAAATCTTAAGGATACAGTCATTTTTACAACACGGAAAACTCACGCTGCGACAAAATAAATAATATGCTTCAGAGATATCCTGGCTAAAACCCTAAACTCGAAATAAAAAGCTCGTTTAGAATTCCCACTCCACCGAGACACAAATTTGTGTCTCGTTGGGGTGGAAGATAAGGGAACAAAGTAAGAATCAGTTATCACTTCAAGATTTCTGATGATTTCTCAGGATATACCTGATACATACTGACTGGATGGATATTGGTTTCTTCGGAAGTTGGAGATAAATGGTTCGTAAAAGCATCATTCCTATTTTCAATAAGCATTCAGCAAAGAATGAAGAACGGAAAATATACCTCCAATTTTGGGTAGTGTAAGAGCACTCCAGCATCTTTAAAAGATGTAAGTTCGCTATCTTTACATTGTTTTTAGGATTGAATATTTGCATAATTTTTATGATGAAAATACGATAGTGTTTATTTTAAATTTTATGTCGCAAAACCTATATACAGTTGTTATGCCAAACAACCCGCCCCCCCAAAAAAAAATACCGAGAGAGAGAGAGAGAGAGAAAAGACCGCATAAAGTTCTGCAGTTAGTGGTAAAAATTATCAGTCTGTATTGACGTTGAACTCAAGATAAATGAAAGCGATTTCTTTAATAATTAACGAGAACAAATACATAAAGAGGAGAAATTCAATTCCTACCGTAATGTGAAGTGTTTTCTTTCCTCGCTGAGTTACGCTATTGTCACCAATTAATTTTACTGTTAACAAACACATTAAAATTTGCTTTAACTAACGAATCATTAAATTACCAATACTCAGCCTAAAATAATTATGTAAATATTGGCAGTCATTCATTTTTTGTTTGTAATCCTCATGTTTAACACATGTACAAACATTTTAGTACTAAAGTATTGTAATTATAAACACATTTTCTTCAATTAAAACCAGAAAGGTTAATTTATAACATTTCGGATACACTAAAGCCTTTAAAATTCTTCAGAGATAAAACATCGTTTTTTTATGCTCATAAATAATGTCTACGAAAATATTAAGGAAGAGCAACTTTGCATGTCATAGATAAATTAATAAAGATATAATTTTAATTCATGTTTGAATCAGCATTTTTCCCCATCAATAGCGTATCCCCTAATTTCATGCAATGAATTTTAACTTTGTCATAAGGTGCTAGATAATGTTATGTTGTCTCACAACATTGAAATTAAATTAATAACTTAACCTCTTAATTATTAACCTAGATTAGTTTTTTCTTAATGTATTTAATCAAAAAAAATTCAGAATCTATTCTTCTATCTATCATTTAATAAATAACACATCACTTAAAAGATCATTTACAAATAATTCTATTATACGAGTATTTTTGTCATTTTATGCGTTTATTTAAATAGTGATTAATTGTCTTGAATTCCTGAGTGTGTAGCATGAGAATTTCTTTACTCCTCAAAAATGTAATGTTTCCTTTTGAGGCACTGCTCCAAACATTTTTCTAAAAGAATGTATGATCGTCGTTTCGCCGGGAAGAATTGTCCCCTGTGAAAATTGCTGCGTCACGCTCAAAAAGAAAATTCCCATGGCTGGTTCTGATCTGTTCGATCCTCTGTAAGCATAGTCTCTACAAGGATAATGTTTTAAAAATTTTAATTTCTGATATTCTCTTTAAAGGGTATTTTTTATAATACTTTATATTCAGCATTTTATTTTACTCTTTATTTCCAAACCTAATTTAATATTAGATAAATTTTAAATAATTCTTTAAACTTATATATAAGTATGGAGGAACTAACTTAGAATAGGAATTATTTAAAATTTATCTAATAAATCAGGTTTGGAAATAAAGAGTAAAATAAAATAAAATGCTGAATATATATTATAAAATAACTTTTTAATGAGAATATCCTAAATTAAAATTTTCAAAACATTGTCTTGCAACGACTATGCTTGCTAAGATTCGAACCCGTGTCAGTATGGTTCGAAACATATGGTGTTCTACCGACCTTGTCACGGAAGCATGTGCTGAGAATGGCACACTTAAATGAAGTGTTCAAAACCAAAAGCTATATAAAAAAAATTCGACCACCTTTAAATTACTCACATGGAAAAATATTCTTTCTTAATAATTTCTAAAATGCGTGCCTGTTTGTTGACTTATCTTAAACTTTTATACCAAAAATTCTTGACTGTTTGAAAAAAGTACAGACTCAAATTTTTCTCTTAAATAGTTTTTATCAAATCTATTAATTTCAATGTACCGAGATTCAACTAATGAAATTATTTTTGAAATTGAAATCTGGAGTTAAGAAAAAAAATGATAATTATTTTTAATTATAATTATTATGAATTCTTTTTACTTGCATCCTCTTTGTACTAGCAACTCTTTGACTTCTCAAGCAATATCAAAAGAATCATTGACCAAACCACTATAATACACCAATTACTATATCCTTTGTAAACAACCTCAGAAATCGATCTGTATGCACAACGTAACCGATTGCATTCATTCAAATCAACTGAATCTTAGCTTCTCCTGCTCCACGCGAAGAAACTTATCTGCATCCATGACCCCAATAGTGTTCCTTAAACATCGATAGACTATCGATACTATCGAAGCCAAGTCGATAGTATCGAGTTTTCGAAACTATCGACTGAAACTATCGATAGTATCGATAGTTTCAAAACTATCGATAGTTTCCTCTCGGGCAATACTATCGATAGGCGCATTTTCAGTCGATAGTTTCAAAACTATTGACTGTCCATAGTATTGCTTCTATCTAGTGGCGGGTCGTGTATTGAGTCAGCGGGGGTGATGTATTATATGATACCTATCATTGATGCATTTTTGTATAATTTAAATATTGGCCTTTTTGGTCAGTTTTGGATATTTTAATAAATTGATTTTTGACTTGATGTAAGCAAGTTTTTATATATATGGTACTGAATTTTAATTTATCTTGCAGTTCTAGTCGTTAGTTTTGAAACTATCGATTGTTTTCTCTCAAGCAACAAGTCTATGTATTGTATAGGGGGTGCTTTAAGTAATTATACCACTGTGATTATTGATGCATTTTTGCATTATTCAAATTTTACCTTTAATTTCTCATGTATTTATTCTAGATTGTTTTCAAACTATCGATAGTTTTTGTTCAAGTAATAAATAGATCGAGGAATTGATCTTGAATTACTGAGAAATTTTTGTACTTCGTATCTGTATATATGTATGGAAGTAACGTATGCAGTACATAGGTATTTAAAGTACTAAGTACATACGCATGTAATATGATAAGTATGTAGGTGAGTATTTTAGGTACTATAAGTACACATATAACGCACAACGTCGTTATGTATATATGTTAAGTACTAAGTTTGTAAGTAAAAATTTACGGATATACATACGTATATATGTACCATCGTATATGTGTAACGTCTGTCCGTCTGTATGAATGTAACTTACGTATATATGTATGTAATGTACGTTTTATGCAAGGAACGCTTATACATTTGATTGCACGTTTGTATTTACGAATCATCATTACGTATGTAACTGTACGTATTTACGAATCATCATTATGTATGTTTCAAACATACATAAACTTAGTACGTTACATGCTTACGTACGTATGTTAAATACCTATTACTTAGATTAGTACGTACGTTGCATACATATACACATTTCATACGTAAATAAGATTCATACACAAGTACTTACGTTATGAACGTACGTACGCTTCCGAACGTTGCATACGTGCATATGAAACGTTCCTATGTAAGTAACGTACGCGTGTATGTACGAAAGTATACAGGTTACGTACGTACGTATGCATGCCACATCCGTACTTTCATAGTACATTTACATACTCATTTTTGTACATACATACGCATGTACGTTACATATGTAATCATGTTTCATTCATACTTACGTTACATACGAACGCATATTTCATATTTACGTATGAACGTACGTCACATACATACGCATGTTTCATATATACGTATGACGCAAATTACATATGTACGTTTCAGACGTACGTTACATACGTACACACGTTTCATATATACTTACGTTTACATACGTACGCATGTTTCATATATACGTTTGACGTACGTTACATAAAAACACATCCCCAGTAGCACACAAATATTGTACAATATTTTGGGAAATATTGAACAATATTGTGAATACAGATGAATACCGAATACCGGATAACAATATTGTATAATATTGAACAATATTAAAGAAGGCTCGAAATTTTTTTAAAGTAATGTTAACGTCAAATTTTGTTGTTAAAATGTTAGTTACATCTTAATAATTCATTTTATTTGCGATTTTATTTCGAAAAATTCACTGGAACAGTTTTCTATTAAGAAGCCGAATATTGCATAATATTGTACAATATTGTGTTGACAATATTGCAAATCTACATTGAACAACGTTGAACAATATTCATAACTATAGTCCAAGACAACTCAAGTATGTTATACAGTGGAAGCTATGGATAGTGTTCTTCCGCCGAGTGAAATAGTCCTGCAATTATCCTAATGTATTTTAAAAGTAATTGACATATTTGAACAGAATTTTGCTTTAAATAACAAAAACCGATATTCTCTGCAATAAAAATCTATTTTCAGAACGTATGTTATTTAATTTCATAAAACTTTTTTTCCCGCCTTACGTCTGAAATTACGTCAGTTCCAAAACGACCTTGAGCATTGGGGGAAAAGGCTTTTTTTTCTGTCCCTTCGGAGTTCACATTTTGGCGAGTAATCTCTCTCGGTGCTCGCGTGATTATAGTTACTCAGAAAACGTAACAGAATTTATTGCTCTTAATTTCTTTTTATCATTTTTATATGGTAGCAACTTCTAAAATATCGCTGCTTTTGAAATTATTTATTGATCTTATCCTTTTTCAGTATTTGCATCATTTTTTGTACATATATATATATACAGTGGCGAATTCAGGGGGTGCTATTGGGCTAAACTAATGTTAAACTCTAGATTTAACGGATTCATTTGTGCGCAAGTTTATCCAAAAAATATTTGCATACAATGAAAAATATTATAAGAGTGTTAAGAAAAATATTTAAAATAGGATAAGCTTTCGGTTATGCTGTATAATGTAAAACATTCAATTTACATACCTTAACTTCTCAAAATCCCGTATTAGAAGAGTGAAAAAAAGTTTTACTGAATATATAATTTAAAATTTGAGTTGTAATTCGATTATTATTCGAGCATTCTTCATTGTAAATATTTTAGGTTTTTTTTTATTAAATTTCCTTTTAATTATTAAAAAATTTATGCATCCTTTACTTCAATATAACAACATGAAAGCATGGTTGGTGTAATCAATTCTTTTTTTTTTGCATAGAATCTTCTGCTGTATACAATTTTAACTATAGTGTCAAGTGTCTACTATTGATATTTCTCAGGTTTCCTTTAATTAATAACGCACAAATTACGTATTTAAAAACAATGTATTAGTAAAAAAAAAATCGATCCAAGCAACTTTCTCTTTTTTCTTTGAGAACGAAACGTTGGCGCGCACGAAGCAAAGAAAATCTACTTCTGGTTGTTGGCGAATTCTAATAAAAAGTAACCCCAAAACGCGTAGAAACACCAACTACGTCATTCATCGGTGCAGCGCCGGAAGCATACCGTAATCTCTGTTAGCTTCTTGGCATGTCTTCGAGTATATATTCGACCTCTTTTCTCATGCCCTGCACGTACGCTTGCGTCACGTTATCTGTGAGGATCTGAAGTGAGTTATTGCGCATGCGTTTCGATTATCATTGGGCGGGAATGGAATCCACATTGAACAGATCAACAAAGCCCATAAAACTGTAGCATTGCATGTAAAACTTCAATTTAGCATTTTCTTTCTTTTTTTTTTTTTAAAGATTTGTATAATAACCTACTAAGTTTCATCTACGATTTCTACTTTCAGATAAAAGGTATTTAAATATATTTGTATAGTGCGAAAATATTCCTGTCTATCATAACGTAATAGTATTTATTAAATTCTGAATGTTAACTATAAACTTACAGTATATAGCCTGTGTAATATTGTTATCTAATCATTGACTAGTGATTTATACAGACCTTAGTTACATATTGGTTCTGGAAACTTCATAAATAGGAAGCATTGAACCTTTCAAGATTATGTTCATTTGTTTTTTTACGAAAATTAATTCATCCCCATTGAAAACGCGTAGATCAAAGCCATGAAACTGTAGTTTGTGCAATTTAGTATTGTTTACTTTTGAGCAAATGTATTATAGCTTACTTTAAGTTTCATCTTCGATTTCTACTTTCAGATATAAGGTATTCAAATATATTTGTATAGCCATGTGAAAAATATTACTGTCTATCATAATATAGTATTTATTTAGTTCAAAATGTTATATTGCCTGTTAAATTTTATCATAGACAAGTGATTTATTCAAACCTTAGTTTCATATTGATTCTGTAAAACTGTACTTAAATAGGAAGCATATATCGTTTTTTAAATGATCAATTTAATGAAACAGTGGGGATTTAAATAGTACAAATAAATGCAAACATTTTCTAAAATTAAATTTATATACTTGTATAAAAAATAAAGAATTAGAAAAAAGTTACCTAATGAATATTGTAGCTATTAGGGGAGACGGGGAATATAATGGACCACTTTTGTAAATTTTGAATGTTTGCTTTCAAAGTACTTACTTTTTGTGTTTGAAAATATGCCTACATGTTATCTATTAAGGTTTATATTATGCTCACTCTAAATCTATAATGATCCATACTTTTTTAAATTTAAATTTTTAAGTAACAAGTGACAAAGTGTACCATTCCCAAGGCTGGGATATTATGAACCACCAGTAAATTTTTAAAAATATATTAATGCATTACATTTTTTAATAGCATAAAGCATAGAATGCATCATATTTGCTTATTCATGGCATCAGCGTATGCGTATAATGCAAGATTAATGAATATTAAACTTGGCAAATTCCACAACGAGAAATTTTTATGTCACTGAAACTCCCAATTTTTCTTGTGAAAATGTAGGTTCTGGACGACTCATTACAATCTTTGAGTGAAAACTTACTAAGGATCCATCTACAATATGAGGGAGAAAATGAACATGTTTTGGTTAGGTTTTTGAATATACCTTTTTTTCCTCTGTTATTAAACTGATTAAATGGACCACTGTCTTTTTTGTTATAAATTTGACTAAAATGTAATTCTCAACTTTTATCAACTAAAATTAGTATACTGTGAAACGATTCCCTCATCATTGTGTTCTGTATCAGTTATAAACAGAACCTAATGTTACCATTGAAGACTTAAGTTAAACATATCCTTTATAATAACAGAACTAGGCTAAATTAATATGTTAATGATCAAATAATAATTTAGTACTTTACATCATCTGTAGAAATGTTCTTATGTAACAATACTACCTATTTTTTAATTAATTTTGTTTCATTCAACACTTAATTTATGTACAATATCCACAGATACAAACTAATAGTTATATTATTTTTTAAAAAATCATACTATTTCATTTGATTTTATCTTCATATAGCTGTACTTTTTTTTAAATTTAAAAATTGATTGAATGTTTATAAAATGAAAATAATAAAAAATCTCAAGTGAATAAATAAGGTGGGAAACTGCTTATGTCTCATGGAATAGAGAAAAAAAATTATCTGTAATTGTGAGTAATGATTTAATTTGCAAGTATGTATTTTAAAATCAGATAAAAATGGATAAAAAATATTTTTGCATTGTCTTATTTTCTTTATTAAATTCCTCCTTATTATTATTCAAATTCTAAATTTGCATATAAAAAGACAGGAAATTTTTATGTTTAAAAACTTGCTTCTAATTATTTTTCCAAACTAATTATGAGTTGCAAATTACACATTATGTAGCTTTATAATTTAAAACATGGCTGATGCTTTAACTAATATATGATGATAAAGAATATTTATGTCATTGTATTGTAAATATTGACAGGAATAGTCTTTGTTTTCTTTTGAATGTTCTTTTATATACTATAATGAAACACCTTAAAAATGGCTCGCAATAAAATCAACATTTTGTGGTTACTAAAAAACCATTCACTTGCTAACAAATTAATATTTTGAATCTGAATCAGATGAGGTCAATTTAACTTCCACAGGCATTTTAAATTCTTCAGTATCATCTGTAACACCTACATCCCAAGAGGAATCCTTGTCCCACAAATTAAGAATTTGGGCTGTTGAACATAAAGTGACATTAACTTCATTGAATAGTTTACTTAATGTTCTCCATGGTTATCATCCTGAATTACCTTTGGATGGTAGAACCTTATTGAAAACATCTAGAAAATCATCTGAAATAGTAAAATTTAGTTCAGGAGAATTCTGTTAGAGTAGCATGTCCTTTTTTTAAATATGATAAATGTAATGAAACAGTAGAAATTTAAATTGGTACAAATATGTGCATACATTTTTAAAATTAAATATATATACTTACATAAAACATAAAAAATTCAAAAAAATTACCAAATGAATATTATGGCTATTATATGTAGTAATATATCAGATATATAGGAATATTTCAGACTGAAAATCTCTCATCTAAGCAAAGAGCATTTAGCTACCTTTTATATTTTTAACTTAAATTTTTAAATGGTTTAGTAGTAAAGATCCATTTATTTGTATGTTGTTTGCATTACTGTATGTGAAATTACTAAAAAAATCAATTTAAACAGATTAATTTCTCTTTTTAGTATCCTTAATTAGTGCCAAAAAAGTGCCACTGTCAACTTCTCCAGAGGGAAATACAATGCTTGCTATGTGTAAGTTTAGTTTTTGTTACTTCACCACATAATACTCTCAAATTTTACATACTATTTAACATTATATAACTTGATTTTCAGAGGCCTATCTTTTTAGATTCTTTGCAAATTAATTAAAAATGGTATATTCTGGATATTTGAATTTTTATAGATCTTACTATTGAATTTTACATTTTTGTACCAGTATTTATATCTTCCTATTCGTATTTTGCTATATAAATATGTTCAATATTTGTTTTCTAATTTAGTCAACAGAGTTTTCAAGTGCTTAGAGAGCATTCAAAAAGACATCAAAGTTATAAAAGCTGAGCAAATCAAAATTCAGAGTCAGCTTTCTGAAATGTGCAATCAAGAGGGGCCTGTGAACAATTTCACGTTACCAACTGGTATTTCAATTCCAGTTGAAATAGACAGTGATCTAATACAGTTAAACTCCAATCTAAGATGAGAAAAATCTTTGACTGCTGCTTTGGTAAGGAAAAAAAATTATAAGCTATGCATATTATTTTTTAAAGAAAAGTTGTGATGGTGATTGTTTCATTTAAAATTCTATTATTGGATAACTCAGTTGGTGAGGCATTCATCATGAACTCTTAGTAAAATTGTATTATTTCAATTCCAGAATGGGCCATTTGGGATTTTCTTTTAGTGTAATTTAATGTAATTTTTTTCAATAAAAGAATAACCTTTAATATTTAAGAAAACATCAAATATGAAAAAATGCAAATATATCATTGTTTTTTTCAGGCTCGTTACCTTTATGGAGTTTCCTTTGGCTGCTTTCATTTTGTGTGTTTCTAAAAAAGTGCTTAGCAAAAGTGTTGCTCTGCAATATAATCGCCTGGGCCGAAAAGGAAAAAAAGCATTTTGAACATGTAGAAGAAGTTTATAACGCAATTCTTAGTAAGTTTTTTTTATTTGCTTTAACAATAATAATGTATAGCCTAAAATTTATTAAATACATATTTACAATACGATCAGCAATAAAAGATAAATTCTCAAGCAATTTTTGATAGTATTTTCTAATTTCAAGCTATGGTTCAGGGCAACATAGCCATACATAATTTGTTTGTATTTGTAATTTAATAACCTTCTGTTTTTATCATATTTATAAATTACATTGTTTTACAATTATTTTTCTTTGCAAATACTATAATATTATTTACCTTAGGTTCCCTCTACATCGACAATGTTAAATTGTGTAAATGCATCTACCTTTTTATGAAAATGTATTAAAGATACAAGTGTGAAATATTTTCTGCATATTAAGTAAACATTTATCTGTATACTAAAGTTATGCTTTACAGAAATAATAATTGTTTTTATTTTAATTTTTGCTGAAAGTCACTGTGAATTTTGATGTCACTGTGAACAAAATGAGCTGTATTAAGAAATATT
>BGPR01024220.1:1348-20440 GCA_013235015.1 Araneus ventricosus | reverse complement strand
CATAAATGGAACTGGACACACAAAAAGGTACTGTATAAAACATATCTTCGCCAAAATGGCGGTAGAAGAAATCAAATAAAATTTTTACATAAAATCTGGTTGATGGCAAAGTTAAAAAGCAGTACAATAATAAAGATCTGATAAAATGATGGTAAAATCTGGTTTATGGCACAGAGTCTGGTTGATGGCAATAGTTACAAATTGATTAATAGAAAAGGGCCGGAGGTGTTGGGAAGTGCCCTAACGCGTGCGGTGGAGCCGGAGGTGAAGGGAAGTGCTCCACAACGCAGCGGCGAGAAGGGGCGGGCGACTCGCAACGCGACGCGTAACAACCTAGGTTAAGTTAGTTAGGTTAGTTAACCTAGTTAATGTATTCTTAAAGGAGCCCCTGCTGTTGCTGTGTATAATGTTCTCTTTGTAGGCAGGACGGAACTGGAAAGAAGATGGAGTTAAGAAGTAGCCGGTGGATGTACAGGAGCAGACGAACGGGAATAGAAGAAAGTCCCAAGTAGACAGAAAATCAAGGGAGACCGTAGAAGTTGGCTGAGAGCTGCAGTCGGAGTATTGGTGATGGAATTTCATTTATTCCTTATTTCAACCCCAGTACCCAAAAGACTGATTTTAATTCCCTTTCAGGAGTCTCCGGGGAGAAAGTCACCAAGGGGAGAAGGAGAATTCACCGGTCCGAAGAGAACCAAGACTCGGGAACAGTTGGTGAAGTATCTTTTATGTTTAACTAATTATAGTCACAAGTCCATTCCTTAGAGTAATCTTCTATCTTTCAGATGAACTTGGAAGAAGATCAAGCTGGGTAGCCCCGGGGCGCATATTTACAAACCCTATTCTGATAGAACTGAGGCAGGAAATCGGACAATATGATTGGCTCGCTTCGCCGAGAGCCAATGACGTCGTTCTTTGCTCTCGTACGGAAATTATAACAAAACAAGCGATTGAATGTGGACTTTGAATTAGTTCAGGTTTCCGTAAATCAGCCAATTCCAAAGCAATTAGTACAGCTGGAAGATGACGATATAAACCTAGGCAGAAATTTAGTCAGATTTCATGAGGAAATTTGTGGTGTGCATTACATAGTTGTTTAAAAAAGATTTCTTCTTCCATTGGGGAATAGAACTAATAATGTATGTTTTATTTAATTCATCAATATACAGTTGAATATTATATGACAGCAAATATTTAAGGGAATTATATAAGTTCATTCAGCTTCAGAAAAGAAATAACATCGAATAAATTTCCTAAAAATTCTAAATATTTTTATAATACCACATTCATAGTTTTATTAAATAAATTTCAACATAATAACCTCTCTGCTGCCATTTAAAATTAGAGTAAAATTTGCAATTTTTATAACAAAAGATATCTTCTGATTCAGTAAATTTCTTTATTATTTAGAATAAAGAGTAAAAACTTTAATTTGTGTTTTCTTTTTATTTATCTTGGCATTGATTTTCATAGAAGATTACAGAATTATTTCCGTAGATTTAATAGAAATAATTCAGTAACGCCGATAAAATTGAGAGCTGAATCATAAAGTATATTTCCTCTTATAAGCAATGCATCTCAAAATTAATTATAAAAACATACCTCGATCAAAATCTTCAAAACATTTTTAAATAAAAACGAAATCACAACCGGATATATAAATGCTTCTTCTAACGGGAACAAAGACTCAATCAATTTATATTTCAAACATAATCCAATCAATAAACTCGAGTTAATGTTATTTTCAAGGAACGAAGAGAGTTTTTAGGAACACTTGAAGTTATTAACAGAAATGTTGATTTCTTTTAATGCGAATGTGCTTTTATGTGAAAAATATTGTTCCAAAAATGGTTTAAATAATATTTACAACAATATTTAAAACAACAGATTATTCCCAGATAACAGATGATTTCGTTGTACTTTCAAATAGTTCTTGCAATTTCAACAATGTTCCCCATTATTAATCAATTCAAGAATACAACCAAAAATTCGCGAATATTTTTCTAAGCTATTTATCTAAACTCAGAAAATTGGTCAGTACTGGAAAAATGGAAACGAATGACAGACAGTTTAGTTCAGTCAAAGAAGACAAAAAATAGCTGATTAAAAAAAATGGTGTAGTTTTTAAATTTGACATAGTTGTGGGGTAGCGTTTCAAACGGCATACTAAAAGTCCCCGCCGGTGGGGGGAGCACTTGGGGAACAGGTGGGGTTTAAGCGGGGAATCTACTCCAAAGGTAGGAAAAAAACATTTATTTTTCTGAACTATATTAAGTTTTGAAGTTTTATAGAGTTGATTTTGCGTGAACACTTCTTTTAAGTAAAAAAGCCTCTTGGGGCAGATTGATACAGTTGACTTTGAGACACATTGATACGCATCTTCTGTGTGTATCAATGCGCCTTAACAGCAAGTGCAAAATCGTCTTCAGAAATGGAAAAAACGTAAAAATTGACTATCTAAGAGAAACACGCAATTAAGCATTTGTTTAATGAAAACGGTTTGAATTTCATTGCAAAAATGAAAAGTATTGTTGTAAATTAAGTTAAAAATATTTTTATTAATTTATTAAAATCGGAGGAAAAAAATGTACGGAAAATCAATTAATATCGTCGAAAAGATAACTTTTGTATTTTCAGATGGTGTGAAATCTATTTTTGTGCTATATTATTTTCGTAAGTCATCAAGAAAGAACGAGAAAATTTCCTTTAATTTTTAATCAATTAAAATTTCCGAAAACGGCTTCGAGGCTCACATTACCTCCCTCGAAAGTATTTTTGCACACATTCATTCTTCTTTATTACCTGTAGAGATAAATTATTTTTTGAGGCATTATTGTTTCAATTTTCCAGTCTCATTAGAATTGTTGAATTTTGATTAAAATAAAAGTTTGTTATTTTGTTAAACTTTCAAACCTTGATTTGGAATATAAAGTTTATTGATAGAACAGATTTGTTTTGATTCCAAACCTATTAACCATAATTATTTTCGACTTTTTCCATTTGTATCAATGTACTCCTAGTATAGGACAGGTTGATACAAATCCATTTTTAGGAAGAAAGTGTAATAAATATTTTATGTCATTTATGACCAAAACCTTATATTAGATTAATAATTGTATAAATTTAGTGTATTAGTTCTAATTATTACCCTTGGTAAAATCATTTTTTAGCTTTCCAAAAAAAAAGTTTGTCAATATCCCCGCATTCCCCCTATACAGTTAGTCTAATTCGTTGATAAAAAGAAAAATTACATGAACTAATATTTTGTTGCGTATACCTTTGCTTTCTAAATATCTTCTAAGCGGCATAGGATTAAGTTAACAAGATTTTGTGTCGCCTGAGGGGTTGTTTTTGCCCATTCTTCTTGTAGCACAGTTTTTAAGTGTTCCTGATTCCTAATGTTGTGTTTCTGAGCAGATATTTCCAATTTAGATCGCAAATTTCCAATAACATTGAGGCCTGGGGACTGAGGTGGAGTATATAATCGCATTTTATATTTGAATAATAACCGTAATTTCGCAATTTCGGCTGTATGTTTGACGTCGTTGTCTTGTTAAAAATAGAATTTGATCTTAAACTCAGTTTCTGTGCTCTTTGTTTTGAATTTTCATTCAGTATATCCAAATATTTCATTTTATCCATCATGCCATCGATAAAAACAAAAATCCCCACGTCATTTCCAAACTTATAACCCCATACAAGGACTGAGCTTTCCTCGTGCTTGACTGTAGGAATGGTGTTTGGGGCAAGTAGTTCAGAATCAGTCTTTAACCAAGCATATATTTGACCATTACTTCCAAAAATATGAAATTTGCGTTTGTCTCTGAATATGACTTCATTCCAAAAATCTTCAGACTCTGAAATATGCTTTTTAGCAAAAGCAATTCTTTTATCTCCAATGATTTGGAAATGAAAGTTTTTTTATAGATACAATTCCATTATAATTAGCTTTCTTGAGCAACCTTCTAAATGTTTCTGCTGAAACATTCCCTTCTATTTCTGTAGACGTTCATGTAACAATTTCTACAGCATTCAATTTAGAATTTTTCGGTATTTGTCTAAAAATGTTTCCTTAGTCGTCGAACTGAGAATTCCTTTTCTTACTTTACCAGGTTTATTTTTTATTTGTTCAGAATTTTTATCACGTGACACTTGAAAACCTAAAAATTTTTTCTCCTGACCAAATACTCATTTTTCAAGGTTGATTTTAAGATTGCAATCTTTTAACCTTTGAAAAAAGTTTTCGAGATCTACTTTGTGTTTCGCCAAATCCTCCGATGTTACCAAAATGTCACTAAGATAAGCAAAACAATCGAGACCTCTCAAGACTTGATCCATAAACCTCTGAAACGATTGCGCCGCATTTCTCAAGCCAAAAGTCATTTTTGTGTACTCAAATAAACCTATCGGTGTTATAACAGCCGTTTTGGGTATATCAGAAGTCTTTATTGGGATATGATGGTATGCTTTAACCAGGTCGATCTTACTGAATACAGTTTTACCTGCTAAATTATGCGAAAAATCCTGTATGTGTGGGAGAGGATAGCGATCTGGAATTGTGACAACATTTAACTTACGAAAATCCTAGAGGATTCTCCAATATCCGTTTGGCTTTTTAATAAAGTGAATAGGACTGACAAAAGCACTTTGAGATTGTCTTATAATACCCTGTTCCATTAACGTCTGAAATTCCTGTTTCAGAAACTTAAGTTTCTCAGGATTCAGGCGTCTCGCTTTTGAAAACAAGCGAGGGCCCTTTGTTTCTATACAGTGTTCAACATTATGAGGGATATCAACATCACTCGACATTGGGGTAAAAAGTTCGCGAAACATACTTAAATTTATGTGAAACGGTGATTGATTGGAAATAAGAGTTAATCTTAATGTATTTCCGGGCGCTTTAACTCCCTTTGCACTCAAAAAGTTCAGGCTATCAATTAAACGACGGTTTTTAATGTCTATCAAAAGTTCGAACCTCTCCAAGAAATCACTTCCAATCATAGGATGCGAAATATCAGCGGCTATAAAACTCCATTAGAATTTTCTCCGTACGCCGAGGTCGAGGTTTAATGCTTTAACCGTAACATTTGATAGCTGAACCATTTGCTGCATACAAAGCATTATCTTGAGCAACCCTGTAGTTTGTCAATCTTCGCGGAAAGCAACTCACGGCTGCACCACTATCAATCAGAAATCGGAAACCCGTACTTCTGTCATGCAAAAATAAGTGGCTATGAGTACGGCTTCGATCCGCTGCCGCCGAAACAGATGAGCCTTTCAGTTTTTCTGAAAGTCACAAGGACTAACACACTTTACAGTCTTTTGCTCAAACCTGCGATGATACCAACCAATTCGTTTAAGCAGAGATTTACGTGAATTTGATACGCTTCTAACACGTGACTTAGAATTTTCTTGTCTATCCCTGCTTGACTGTCTGATATCCGCTTAATTTCTGCACGCAATTCTGCAATTTCGTCTCTAAACGATTGTATTACCGAGTTATCTGATGCGACGGAATTAACTACCGTATCAAAATAGGAAACTTCGTTAACTTTATCGGCAATTGAAAACAACCCGTCTAAATTATCGTTTGAAACCGACAAAATCTGCTGTATTGATGTTGGTCCCATGTCCACCCAACCGGTACGGGTACTGTAATGGTTTCAGGCACGGGGACATGGGGCGGCGTTCTGTATTGATGTTGGCAGTCTCCGCATCCAAATTGTCCTTAAGACATCCTCACTAACCTTATCCGCAGCCAGATTTCTCATTTTCTGTAGCAGTTGAGATGGTTTCTTGTCACCCAATTGCAGGTCTTGCAAAATTACACGCAATTTAGTACTTTGGGATTGTGAAAAATGATTCAAAATCCTAGTTATGAGAGCATCATACTTGTTGTCAGTAGGTGGGTTACGGACAATATCTGAATCGTGTTAAAGAATTTTTTGTCTAAAGCTGCTACTACCGTATGAAACTTAGTTTCATCAATGGAATCCCGGAAAGCTTAAATTGAGATTCGAGCTGCAAGAACCACAAGTCTGAGTCAGTTTCCCAAAATGGAGGTGCACGAAATGCAACACCGGTTTTGTAGTCTCAGGCCCATTCAGGCATTTTGAAAACAAATAAAGGAAATTAAGATTTGCAAAATTCGAAGGAAATGGCTAACGCACGAGGAAGTGGATGACAAGCAAGCGGCCAAATCGCGAATCAAGATTAATAAATTAAATTGTACATAGATTTTTTTTCTTTACTAATTATTATTTTTTTTTACTTTTACATTTTAAATGTGTAGACCAACCTGTGTGAAACCAACTCTTTTGAAAATGAACCCCCAACTGTTTTGCTATTTCACTTTGTCAAAATTGGTACTGCTTAAATAGAGATTAAATTAAAATCGATACAAAAATATAGGTTTTAGGAAGTTGGTGAGGGGAAAAGGGGGCCCCGGGACTTGCATTGCTTAAAGGCCCCTAGCAGAAGTGGCGTTTGAGTCCCCCCCCCGGCGGAAGGACACGACCTACTGTACAAGGGGAGGATGTGATGATGACTCCCTCAAATTTCCGCCAGATCTTTATTTCTCTATTAGCAGTACTCGCACGGCGTTGCCCGTGGGATCGGGACTTCAACAAAATAAAAAAAAAAGCCCACATACAATTACATAAATGAAAGATTTGAAAACAGAAATATATATATTATTGAGTTGGTCCGCCTCTTTTTCCTCTCGACCGAGTACCGTTAAATCCAAACAATGTTAAAAAATTACAATCTGATATTTATTACATCGCAAGCAAAGTATGCAAGGCAAAAAAATAAGTTAAGACACGCATAAAAATAAAAATCGAAGTCATCGAGTACATAAATCATCTCCTCGCAGAACGCGAAAGTAATGACGTCACCCTGGCCCTTCAGCCAATGAAATTGCCCACAACGTACCGGAGAGCTGTCGCGGGCGGAAGCTTCGCTAGAGGAAAAATATCGTTCAACTACCAGGAAAAAATTAATTAAAAAAAAAACGAAAAAAGATATTTTAATCATTCTTGTTTTAAATCCGACAGAACCGTTGCAGTTATAAGCTGAAAAATTTGCAAAATGATATCTTTATTAGAACATCGGATGCAAGAGTTTTAAGGATTCCAGAAAACTTTATTTTTGAAAAGTGACTATTTTTAAAAAAATTCCCAAAATTCAGTAAATTACGTTAGAAATTCGAAACTAACTTCATTAGAATGGAAATCGCGTGCTCTTTCCAATGGTTTATCTATTTTTTGTACAATTATTCAGAACCATTCTATTGAGAAATTAGTGCTAAAAATCAACCAAAACAACACAAAACATTATATAAAAAATTTTCTAGATTAAATTTTAAAATTTCGGCTTCGAGGTGCATTGAGTCACCATTACGACTACCTGTGTGCCAAATTTCATAGCTGTAAGTGCGATAGATTCGTCTGGACATCTCAGACACACACACACATTGCCTTTTATAAGTATAGACTAGTTGAATAGCCTGTTGCGTGAACGGGGTACAAAAATTTGCCCCAACAGGGTCGGCTCCTCCCGGACACCCCTCTGGCCCCTAGAGGGCTTAATCAGGCCCTGCCACTATCTAAAAGATCTTTAAACATAAAATTCATACCAATGTAGTAGTCACAAAATAAGCATTGCCGGGACTCTCTAAAAGCAGAGCCGGAATGTTCTAACCTGGGTGACGAAATCGGCAATCCGGTGCCTTTAACCTCCACTATACCCCTGATGTATACCCAGTTTTATTTTAATGTATAACAGGAATCTTCATTATAAATTTTATGTAATTCCTTCAAAAAGTATTCCAAGGTAAGGCCAATAATTCTGAAAAAACATAATTTTTAGAAAAAAGTCATTAAAATGTACTTACTCCTCTGAACCCATTAAATATTTATTTTATATGTTAATACATGTTATAATGCTGTTTTAGTCGAATATATTTTGGAGATGAAACATTAAAAAGGAAATTTCATATTTTGGTCAAATTTCTGCTAATTTCAAAATTCACCGTCCCCTTAAAATCATTGTTTTTGGGAAAAGCATTGAAATAATGATAATTCTTACATAAATAGGTCAATATATAGAGTATAAATCGAAAAACGAAAGAGTATAAAATGTGAAATGTAAAACGCAATAAAAGCACAATAACGTTTCTTCAGGGGATGAAGTTATTGTGAATTGCTAAATATAAAAGTTTGACATTTTCTTGCAATCAGTTATGCCGCAAGGCCTAAAACACTGATTTTCATCCCTAATGCCAAACCAACCAAACAATAGAGAGAGGAGTTTTTGAATAATTAAAACAGAATTACGATGTGATAACATTAGAGAAAAGTAAGAAAAAATATTAAGGACTTTACTCGGATATACTTTCAATTCGTTTTTTTATCATATCCTTTCGAATTTGATATGAATGTTTGTAATTTATTTTTCTATTATGTTTTGCCTTTTTTATATAGGACAATATATATTTATCTGTCAGTTGTATTCCCACTTAAGAGGGCACCTCAAATATGGGGACGAGAACCTGCCGTAAAAGTAAGTAGAATCTCTCTTCCCAGTTGTATATATATTTCAAACAATCAAAACGTGTTATATTTTCAATGTATACATATATTAATCTAAAATATATATATATATATCCCATCGGGAAGCGAGATTCTGCACTTTTATGGTAGGTTCTCGTCCCCATATTTGAGGTGCCCTCTAAGTGGGAATAATAACTGACAGATAAATATATATTGTCCCATATAAAAAAAGGCAAAACTATTAGAAAAATAACAATTACAAAACTATACCATATCAAATCAGTGATAGATAAAGTACTGAAAGTAGTATCCGAGTAAAGAGCAGAAATGTAGTGAATAGTAAATAATTGAAAATATATAACATATCACAAACACAATGAATGCGCTAAAAGCTGTCCAAAAGCGCTGAGGTAGATAGAGTATAATCTGAAAATGAAAGAGTATAAAATAAAAACACAATTATTATTCAACTTCTATAACAGAATCAACAAAATTTGGTAATAACACTATTTCTGCCAAAAAAGTAAATCATGCATCTTAAGAAATAGCTCAACACTAATAAAATTCCCCGTCACTTTTACGAACCTCTGATTAATGGATTTAAGATGTGTAAAGGATTGTTTATCAGAGAGATGCGACGCGAAGTATAACCTTCGTGGTAGGGTCACCAAGTCGGTAATGTCTGATATTTTACCTCGAAAACGTATCTTTTAAACATTTTCCACATGGTCTCTCAATTTTTACCGATTTCTTCCACTATTTCTCTGCGCTATCTATCGTTATCGTCTTCCTTTAATCTTCTATCACCACAACATTAATTACACCCCTGGCAACAGCCAAAGCAGCGCGAAACTGTAACTTGACACGCTATTCACACTTCAACGCTCAGTCTGTACGTGACCCCCTGCAAACACTGCCATGTCAACATCCGTCCTTTCTGGTACTAAAATATTTTTCTTACTTTTCTAATGTTATCACATCGTAATTCTGTTTATTCAAAAACCTCTCTATTGTTTATTGGTTTATTAGGGATGAAAACTCAGTGTTTTAGGTATGGCATAACTGATTGCAAAAAATGTCAAACTTTAAATTTAGCATTCACAATAACTTGCTCCCCTGAAGAAACGTTATTGTGCTTTATTGCGTTTTACATTTCACATTTTATACTCTTTCGTTTTTCGATTTATACTCTATATATTAACCTATTTATGTAAGAATTATCATTATTTCAATGCTTTTCCCAAAAAACAATGATTTTAAGGGGACGGTGAATTTTGAAATTAGCAGAAATTTTGACCAAAATATGAAATTTCCTTAATGTTTCGTCTCCAAAAAATATATTCGACTAAAACATATAACATGTACAATACATATAAAATATTTAATGGGTTCAGAGGGTAAAGTCATTTTACTTTTTCTAAAAATTATGTTTTTCTCAGAATTATTACCCTACCTGAATACTTTTGAAGGAATTACATAAAATTTATAATGAAGATTCTGCTATACATTAAAATAAAACTGGTACATCAGGGTATAGTGAGTGGAAGGCACCGGATTGCCTATTTTCGTCACCCAGGTTAGAAGATTGTTTGCTCTGTTTTAGAGAGTCCCGGCAATGCTTTATTTGTGACTACTTCATTGGTATGAATTTTATGTTTGAAGATCTTTTTAGATAGTGGTACTGATTAAGCCCTCTAGGGGCCAGAGGGGTGTCCGGGAGGAGCCGACCCTAGTTGCAAATTTTTTACCGGTTCACGCAACAAGCTATTCAACTAGTCTATACTTATAAAGGCAATGTGTGTGTGTGTCTGAGATGTCCAGACGAATCTATCGCACTTACAGCCATGAATTTTGGCACACAGGTAGTCGTAATGGTGACCCAATGCACCTGAAGCCGAAATTTTAAAATTTAATCTAGAAAATTTTTATATAATGTTTTGTGTTGTTTGTTGATTTTTAGCACCAATTTCAATAGGTTCTGGAATAATTGTACAAAAATAGATAAACCATTGGAAAGAGCACGCGATTTCCATTCTAATGAAGTTAGTTCGAATTCTAACGTAATTTTACTGAATTTGGAATTTTTTTTAAAAATAGTCACTTTTCAAAAAATAAAATTTCTGGAATCCTTAAAACTCTTGCATCCGATGTTCTAATAAAGATATCATTTGCAAATTTTCAGCTTAACTGCAACGGTCTGTCGACTTAAAACAAGAATGATTAAAATATCTTCTTTTTTCGTTTTTTAAATTAATTTTTTTCCTGGTAGTTGAACGATATTTTTCCCTTCAGCGAAGCTTTCCGCCCGCGACAACCTCCGGTAATGTTGTGGGTAATTCATTGAAGGGTCAGTGACGTACATTTCATCTTCTATGCTATGAGAGGAGATGATTTATGTACCTGATGACTTGATTTTTTTATTTTTAGCGTGTCTTAACTTTTATTTTTTTTTGCCTCTGATACTTTGTTTCGGGATGTAATAAATATCAGATTGTAATTTTAACATTGTTTGATTTAACGGTACTCAGTCGAGAGGAAAAGAGGCGGACCAACCCAATAATAATATATTTCTGTTTCAAATCTTTCATTTATGTAATTGTATGTGGGTTTTTTTTATTTTATTGAAGTCCCGATCCCACGGGCAACGCCGTGCGTACTGCTAATAGATAAATAAAGATCTATGGAAATTTGAGGGGATCATCATCCCTCCCCTTGTACAGTAGGTCGTCCTTCCGTCGGGGGGGGGGCTGCACTCAAACGCCACTTCCTGCTAGGGCCTTTACAATGCAAGTCCTGGGCCCCATTTTCCCCTACCCAACCTCCTAAAACCTATTTTGTATTGATTTTAATTTAATCTCTATTTAAGCAGTGCCAATTTGACAAAGTAGCAAAGCAAAACAGTTAGGTTCATTTTCAAAAGAGTTGGTTTCAACAGGTTTATATACATTTAAAATTTAAAAGTAAAAAAAATAATTAGTAAATTAAAAATTTATGTACAATTTAATTTATTAATCTTTGATTCGGATTTGGCCGCTTGCTTGTCATCCACTTCCTCAAAAGTGTTAGCCATTTCCCTTTGAATTTTGCAAATCTTACTTTCCTTTATTTGTTTTCAAATGCCTGAAGGCTGAGACTACAAAACCGGTGTTGCATTTCGTGCACCTATTTTGGGAACTGACTCAGACTGTGGTTCTTGCTACATAATTTAAGCTTTCCGATTCCATTGATGAAACTAAGTTTCATACGGTAGTAGCAGCTTTAGACAAAAATTCTTAACACGATTCAGATATTGTCCTGTAACCCACTTACTGACAACAAGTATGATGTTCTCTCAAAACTAGATTTTGAATCATTTTTCAAATCCCAAAGTACTAAATTGCGTAATTTTGCAAAGACCTGCAATTGGGTGACAAGAAACCATCTCAACTGTTACAGAAAATGAGAAATCTCGGCGGATAAGGTTAGTGAGATGTCTTAAGGACAATTTTGATGCGGAGACTGCCAACATCAATATAGTAACGCCGCCCCATGTCCCCGTGCCTGAAACCATTACAGTACCCGTACTGGTTGGGTGACATGGGACCAACATCAATACAGCAGATTTTGTCGGTTTCAAACGATAATTTAGACGGGTTGTTTTCATCTGCTGATAAAGTTAACGAAGTTTCCTATTTTGATCGGTAGTTAATTCCGTCGCATCAGATAACTCGGTAATACAATCGTTTAGAGACGAAATTGCAGAATTGCGTGCAGAAATTAAGCGGGTATCTCGTGACAGATTCTGACAGTCAAGGGGATAGACAAGAATTTAAGTCACGTGTTAGAAGTGTATCAAATTCACAAATCTCTGCTTAAACGAATTGGTTGGTATCATCGATTTGAGCAAAGACTGTAAAGTGTGTTATGTCCTTGTGACTTTGAGGAAAACTGAAAGGCTCATCTGTTTCTTGGCGGAGTAGATCAGAAGCCGTACCATAGCCAATTTATTTTTGCATGACAGAAGTTGGCCTTTGATTTCTGATTGATAGTGGTGCATGAGTTGCTTTCCGCGAAGATTGACAAACTACAGGGTTGCTCAATGCTTTGTATGCAGCAAATGGTTCAGCTATTAAATGTTACGGTTAAAGCATTAAACCTCGACCTCGGCGTACGGAGAAAATTCTAATGGAGTTTTATAGCCGCTGATATTTCGCATCCATGATTAAGTGATTTCTGGAGAGGTTCGAACTTTGATAGACATTAAAAACGTCGTTTGAATTGATAGCCTGAACTTTTGAGTGCAAAGGGAGTTAAAGCTGCCCGGAAATACATTAAGATTAACTTATTTCCAATCAATCACCGTTTCACATAAATTTAAGTTGTTGTCATGAATTTTTACCCCAATGTCGATGTTGATTACTATCCCTCATAATCGTTGAACACTGTATAGAAACAAAGGGACCTCGCGGTTTCACGAGACGCCTGGAATCCTTCAGAAACTTAAGTTCTTGAAACAGAATTTCAGACGTTACTGGAACAGGGATTATCAAGCACAATTCTCAAAGTGCTTTACTGCGCCTTATTCACTTTATTAAAAAGACAAACGGATATTGGAGAATCCTCTGATTTTCGCTAAAGTTAAATGTTGTCACGATTCCAGACGCTATCCTTCCCACACATACAGTGATTTTTCGCTAATTTAGTCAGGTAAACACTGTATTCAGTAAGATTGACCCAAGTATAAAGCATACCACTTTAACAAAGACTTCTTGATATACCCAAAACGGTTATAACACCGATAGTTTAGGTTTGAGTACACAAAATGACTTTGGCTTGAGAAATGCAAGTAATGTTTCAGAGGTTTATGGATCAAGTCTGAGAGGTCTCGATTGTTTTGTTGTATCTTAGTGACATTTGGTAAATATCGAGGATTTGGCGAAACACAAAGTGATCTGGAAAACTTTTTTCAAAGGTTAAAAAAGATTGCACCTTAAAAAATCAACCTTGAAAAATGAGTATTTGGTCAGGAGTTTTAGGTTTTCGGCGTCACGTGGTAAAAATTCTGAACAAACAAAAAAATAAACCTGGTAAAGTAAGAAAAGGAATTTGTTCTGACGACTAAGGAAACATTTCTTAGACAAATACCGAAAAATTCTAAATTGAATGCTGTAGAAATTGTTACATGGACGTCTACAGAAATAGAAGGGAATGTTTCAGCAGAAAATTTAGAAGGCTGCTCAAGAAAGCTAATTATAATGGAATTGTATCTATAAAAAACTTCATTTCCAAATTGATAAAAGAATTGTTTCTTGCTAAAAGCATATTTCTGAGTTCAAGATTTTTTGAATGAAGTTTTTTCATATTCAGAGACAAACGCAAATTTCATATTTCAATGGTCAAATATACTAATAAAGACTGATTCTGAACCACTTGCCCCAAACACCATTCCTAAGCAACAAGCACGAGGAAAGTCTGCCAGTCCCAATGGGGTTATAAGTTTGAAAATGACGTGGGATTTTGTCGATGGTATGATGATAAAATGAAATATTTGATATACTGGAATGAAAATTCGAAAACAAAGAGCAATGGTGAAACCGAGTTTAAGATCAAATTCTATTTTAACAAGACAACGACGTCAAACATACAGCCGAAATTGTGAAATTACGGTTATTATTCAAATATAAAATGCGATTATATACTCCACCTCTAAGTAGGCCTCAATGTTATTGGAAATTTGCGGATCTAAATGGGAAAATATCTGCCTAGAAACACAAATATTAAATCAGGGAACACTTTAAAAACTGTGCTACAAGAAGAATGGGCAAAAACAACCCTCAGGGCGACACAAAATCTTGTTAACTTAACTTATGCCGCTTAGAAGTTTATTTAGAAAGCAAAGGGATACGCAAATAAAATATTAGTTCATGTAATTTTTTCTTTATCAACGACTAGATTCAACTGTAGGAATGCGGGATAATAATAAACTTTTTTTTGGAAAGCTAAAAAATGTTTTACCAAGGGCAATAATTAGAACTAATACAATTAAATTTATACAATATTAATCTAAGGTTTTGGTCATAACATATAAAATATTTATTGTAATTTTCTTCCTAAATGGATTTGTATCAACCTGTCCCATAGCTAGGAGTACATTGATACAAATGGAAAAAGTCGAAAATAATTATATTAATAGTGGAATCAAAACAAACTCAGTTCTATCAAACTTTATATTCCAAATCGTTTAAAGTTTAATAAAATAACAAACTTTTATTTAATCAAAATTCAACAATTTTAATGAGACCAGAAAATTGAAACAATAATGCCTCAGTAGTACAATTTATCTCTACAGGTAATAAAGAAGAATGACGTGTGTGCGTGTGCAAAAATACTTTGAGGGAGTAATGTGAGCTCAGCTGTTTTCGGAAATTTAACATTGATTAAAAAATTAAAGGAAATTTTCTCGTTCTTTCTTGATGACTTACGAAAATAATATAAAGCACAAAATATTTCACACCATCTGAAAAATACAAAAGTTATCTTTTTCGATGATATTAATTGATTTTTCCGTACATTTTTTTCCTCCTGGTTTTAATAAATTGTAAAAAGTTTTAATCCATCAGAAATACTTTTCATTTTTTGCAATGAATACACTTTCCTAAAATGGATTTGTATCAACCTGTTCCATACTAGAGTACATTGATACAAATTGAAAATGAAAATAATTTGCTATTAGGTGTGGAATCAAAACAAACCTGTTCTAATAATAAACTTTATATTCCAAATCAAGCTTTAAAAGTTTAACAAATAACAAACTTTATTTTAATCAAAATTCAAATAATTTTAATGAGGATCTGGAAAATTGAAACAATAATGTCAGAAAAATAATTCTATCTCTACAGGTAATAAAGAAGAATGAATGTGTAGTGTAGTGCAAAAATACTTTCGAGTGTACAGAGCTCTGGAAGCCGTTTTCGGAAATTTTTTAATTGATTAAAAAAATTAAAGGCTGTTCTTCTTTTGATGACTTACGAAAATAATATAGCACAAAAATAATTTCACACCATCTGAAAATACAAAAGTTATCTTCAGTGATATTAATTGATTTTCGTACATTTTTCTCCTCCGGTTTTATTAAATCTGTAAAATATTTTTAACTTAATTTAGAACAATATTCTTTCATTTCTTTTTTGCAATGAAATTCCTGAATACACTTTCCAAATGGATTTTGTAATTTTCCAACCTGTCCTATACTAGAGTACATTGATGTCAAAATGGAAAAGTCGAAAATACTGTATATTAGTGTGGAATCAAAACAAACCTGTTCATCAATAAACTTTATATTCCAAATCAGTTTTAAAAAGTTTAACAAAAATAACAACTTTTTATTTTAATCTTCAACAATTTTAATGAGACTGGAAAATTGTTGATAACGTTCAGAAAATAATTTATCTTCAAGGTAATAAAGAAGAATGAATGTGTGTGCGTGCAAATACTTGAGGAGGTAATGTGAGCTCCCGAAGCTGTTTTGAAATTTTAATTACTAAAAAATTAAAGGAAATTTTCTGTTCTTTCTTGATGACTTACGAAAATAATATGTAAATAGGATTTCACAATCATCTGAAAATGCCAAAGTTATCTTCTTTTCGATGATATTAATTGATTTTCTGTACATTTTTTTCCTCCTGGTTTTAATAAATTGTAAAAAAATATTTTTAACTTAATTTAGGTCAGTTTCATTTTAAATGAAATTCAAACCGTTTTCATTAAACAAATGCTTAATTGCGTTTCCTCTTAGATAGCTCAATTTGCTTTTCCATTTCTGCAGAGACGATCTGCAAAAGTACTTGTTGTTACAAGTGCATTGGATACAAAACAGAATTATGCGTAATACCGTGTCCTCCTCAGTCAACTGTATCAATTCACCCCAAGAGGTACTTAAAAGAAGTGTTCACGCAAAACTAACTCTATAAAACTTCAAAACTTAATTATAGTTCAGTGGAAAAAAATAAATGTTTTTTTTTCCTTACCTTTTGAGTAGATTCCGTTTAAACCCCACCTGTTCCCTGGCAAGCCCCCCCCACCGGCGGGGACTTTGTGCCGTTTGAAATCGCCAACCCCACAACTATGTCAAATTTTGGAAAACTACACCATTTTTTGATCAATATTTTTTTTATCTCTCTCTTCTGACTGAACTAAACTGGTTCATTATCTGACTCCATTTTTCCAGTACTGACCAATTTTCCAGTTTAGATAAATAGCTTAGAAAAATATTCATGAATTTTGGTTGCATTCTGAATTTGGATTAATAATGGGGAACATTGGTAAGAACTATTTGAAAGTACAACGAAATCATCTACATACCTGGGAATAATCTGTTGTTGTTTTAAATAATACAAGCCATTATTTAAAACCTATTTTTGGAACAATGTTTTTTCACATAAAGTTAATATCTGTATTTAAAAAAGAAATCAATACTTGTTAATAACTTCCTGGCGTTCCGAAAACTCTCTTCTTCCTTTAGAAATGTCATTAACCTGAGTTTATTGATTGACTATGTTTGAAATAAAAAAATTGATTGAAGTTCCCTGTTAGAAGAAGCATTTATATATATCCGGTTGTGATTTCGTTTTATTTAAAAATGTTTTATGATTTTGATCGAGGTACAAGTTTTTATAATTAATTTTGAGATGCATTGCTTAAGAGTGAAATATACTTTTATATGATTCATAGTTTCAATTTATTTATGTTACTGAATTATTTCTATTAAATCTACTAAAATACCCTGCAATCTTCTAGTCAAAATCAATACAAGATAAATAAAAAGAAAACACAAATTAAAGTTTTTACTTTTTTTATTCTAAATAATAAAGAAATTTTACTGAATCAGAAGATATCTTTGTTATAAAATTGCAATCACTTTAAAATGGCAGCAGAGAGGTTATTATGTTGAAATTTATTTAATAAAACTATGAATGTGGTATTATAAAAATATCATTTAGAATTCTTTAGAAATTTATTTGATGTTATTTCTTTTCTGAAGCTGAATGAACTTATATAATTCCCTCAAATATTTGTTGTCATATAATATTCAAACTGTGGATGAATTAAATAAACATACCTTTATTAGTTCATTCCCCAATGGAAGAAGAAATCTTTTAAACAACTATGTAATGTACACCACAAATTTCCTCATATGAAATCTGACTAAATTTCGCCTAGGTTTATATCAAGTCATCTTCCCAGCTGTACTAATTGCTTTGGAATTGGTTTACGGAAAACCTTTTGAACTAATTCAAAGTCCACCATTCAATCAAGTTTACTTGTTATAATTTCCAATGAGAGCAAAGAACGACGTCATTGGCTCGGCTTAAGCGAGCCAATCATATTGTCCGGATTTCCTGCCCTGGGGCTCTATCAGAATAGGGTTTGTAACATGCACCCCGGGCTACCCAGTTTGATTCTCTTCCCCAAGTTCATCTGAAAGATAGAAGATTACCTAAGGAATGGACTTGTGACTATAATTAGTTAAACATGTGATACCAACTGTTCCTGAGTCTTGGTTCTCTTCGACCGGTGAATTTCCTTCTCCCTTTGGGTGACTTTCTCTCCCTGAGACCTGAAAGGGAATTAAAACGGTCTTTTGTACTACTGGAAATAAGGAATAAATGAAATTCCATCACCAATACCTGACTGCAGCTTTCCCTGTACAACTTCTACGGTCTCCTGATTTTCTGTCTACTTGGGACTTTCTTCTATTCCCGTTCGTCTGCCCTTCTGTACATCCACCGGCTACTTCTTAACTCCATCTTCTTTCCAGTTCCGTCCCGCCTACAAAGCATCATTATACACAGCAACAGCAGGGGCTCCTTTAAGAATACATTAACTAGGTTAACTAACCCAACTAACTCTAACCTAGGTTGTGCCAAAAGTGTCGCGTTACGTGAGTCGCCTGCCCCTGCTCGCTGCCAGGGAGCACCTCTTCACCTCCGGCTCCCACTGCACGCAAGCAGGGGGGCAGCACCTCCCACCATTCCTCCGGCTCCACCGCACGCGTTAGGCACTCCCACCACCCTCCGGCCTCCTTTCTATTAATCAATTCTGGTAACTATTGCCATCAACCAGACTCTGTGCCATATAAAACCAGATTTTACCATCATTTTATCAGATCTTTATTATTACTGCTTTCTTTAACTTTCGCTATCAACCAGATTTTATGTAAAAATTTTATTTTGATTTCTCTTCTACCGCCATTTTGTCGAAGATATGTTTTATACAGTACAGGTGTCCAGTTCATTTATGTATTTTAATCATCGTTCTGTTCTTGGGCAATGCTTGTTCAACTAGTATTTGCCTGAAATTATTTGATTTCTTCTACCGCCATTTTGGCGAAGATATGTTTTATACAGTACCTTTTTGTGTGTCCAGTTCCATTTATGTATTTTAATCACTGCTCCTGTTCTTGGGCAATGCTTGTTCAACTAGTATTTGCCTGGAAATTCCATTTGATTTCTTCTACCGCCATTTTGGCGAGCAATACGTAAATCTTCGAACGTAGGCACAG
>BGPR01024219.1:0-14269 GCA_013235015.1 Araneus ventricosus | reverse complement strand
ATTCATTCGTTTTCTTTGTAATGATAAAGTACTTGGTTTATACGCCGTAAAGCTTCGGTTATACGTCGTTTCATCCCATTCCCGATTCATTCGTTTTCTTTGTAATGATAAAGTACTTGGTTTATACGCCGCAAAGCTTCGGTTATACGTCGTTTCATCCCATTCCCGATTCATTCGTTTTCTTTGTAATGATAAAGTAACTTGATTTATACGCCGCAAAGCTTCCGTTATACGCCGTTCTAAGATGTGAAAGTTCTCTCCTTTCTAGTCCGTGAACTGTGATAAAGATATCATGACTTCAAAATAATTCACAATTGATGAATTAATAGAAGACAAATTGCCCGGTGCTAGTTAAAGCTATGTTTAAGAAGTTACTCCATTTTCCTTTAAAGGCGCAATCTAATCCACTGAAAACTTCGAAGTCATTTCTTTTGCCAAGAGAATAGTGGAAAAACATTCAATGAGCTTAATTCGGTTCATAATGATTTACTTAATGCTCACAGGCAATAAGTAGTAGGGTTTATGGTTTCCCGGACTTTTTTCCTTTCCTGGAAATACCGGGAGCATAACAGTCATTCCCGGGAATGCACCAAAATTTGAAAAATCTAAAAATTTGTTACTTTTAATTTATATCATTAATAATTATACAAAATAAAGATATTCATAAAAACCAAAATTTATACTCCTTTATATATTGAGCTACAAAATTGAAAATAAAATTTATTAATTAATCATATTTAAGGTAGGATTTAAGAAAACATAAACAATCTATGCTTTTATCATTCAGCGTAGTTCTTAGCTTTGTTATGAACATCCCGGCAGCAGAAAATGCCCTCTGAGCTTCAATTGATGTTGAAGGAATTGTTTTCATTTCAAAGCCTCGCCCAGTTTTATAATATTTGATGATCGATTTTCTGTTGAGTCAAATAACTGAAATTCTTGCTCAAGTTAAAACTCTTGCCAGTTGAGCAAGGTAGAACCTTTGTCTTTGAGTGGATCGCTTTTTCTAATTTTTCGTACAAAGTTAATTATTTCTCTTCCAAAGTTTCTGTGCACTTTTCTTCTGTGTGCGAAGAGATGGACAGCGATCCGTTTAACTCGCAAAAAAGCCTTATCATAATTATTTTAGCTTGTTGAATCAAAGAGTTTTTATTTGGTAAACGTGAAAGATCAACAATAACTGGAGCAGCATCATACTTTCTCCCAAAATTTAGATACTGCATAAATCCAACAAAACTAATATTGCGTCTCTCACTAATTCTGTGGACTAGAGAGCATTTCATATTCTTAGCAAATTTTGAGTAACCCGTTAGGCAACTGGTTCGATAGTTTTAGAGACACTGAAATTACATTTTTAGTATTGCATTATTTTGGTACTGTAGAATATTAGAAATGCCGAAAATAAAGTTGAGAACTTCAGAATATGCAAAATGAAAGTTGAATTGTTGTACTAAGAGGTAAAGAAAATCGATTTCACAATTATTAGTTCCACGTCATATCTTTCGGCTCTGCGCTCGCCTGATTGCAAACGGTTTTCCCACTTTCATTCCGCAAATACTCATTCTAAAATTTTTAAAAAGATGTATTGTTTATAAAAATTAAAGAATGAAAACTCGGAGCTTCTGTGTCGCTTTCTTTCCTTTATGCCGCGCATTCAATTCGATTTATTCACATTTGAATTTCAGATAAGCACTCTTGTTCATCTCTAAGTTAACGAATTTCTCTTCTTTTTTATTATTATTCTTAAATTCGGCTGGGGAAGGTTAACCACCTCACTGTTTGATCTCTTCCTGCCTCTTCCCCGTTAAAACGTGATGAGGTTTTTCGAAGCCGCGCTTATTGTTATGGTCTTCATTATTATTTCATTTTGTTGAGTTCCCCAGCGACGGGTAAACGTTGACTGGCGTCTAGTCGGCTGAAAATTTATCGGTGTGTGTATAGAGGAGGCTTTTATGAGTAATTGGATGTGAAAAATTTACCACCTATGGACTGACTTGCCATCGAAAATCAATTGGTTTCTGTTTATTTTTAGTTTCCCTACCCTTATTATATTTTCAATTTGCTGAGATGCTGGTCTTGTTTTTGTGTGGAATAAATTGCATTAGCGACGTCGAGAATAAATGAGAGATGCTTTGTTGGATTTTTTGTCACTCGCCGCTGTCGTCAATAATATGATGTTTCTCTCTCTCTTTTTTTGTTTCGGAGTTATTGTTATTAGAAATGGAGAACAATTGTATCATACGTACTGTTCAAGTTATTGAGGTCTGATTAAGTGTTTCCTCTTGCATTTCGTTTTCTCAATTTGAAAAATTATTTGTTATTTTTAAGATATTTTATTTTTCAGTATCAAATAGAGGATCCTCGAAAAAACAGTAAATGAAAATTATTGCAACATCTAATTTTCTGTTTTTTAACTTAGAACTTGTGAATTCAGATACGTGTTGTTTTTCTTTCATGCAAGTAACTGATTTGCGATTGTGTTATATTTGTGAAAAACGGCCTTTGAATTTATAAAAAAGTTGGACGTAGGGATATTATCGCTAATAAAAAGATTTTTTTTCTATGTCGAAATAACTGCTGCCACAATATGCTGGTTCAGAAGTTTTCCTAAACACTACATTACCATAACGTAAAGAAAGTATTTAAATTTAGCATGTGCCATTTTTAATTAATTTTAAGTAATTTAATATGTGAAAAAGAGATTTTTAGATATATTTTTATTCCTAAAATATATAAAGAATGTGGAAAAAATTCATGTTAGTGACTTTAGCTTTAAATTATATTTTAATAGTACTTATTTAGACGGGGGTACAAAAAGGGTCACAAAATAAAACGAAAAAAGATGGCGGCGTTTCCCAGCTGCACTAGAGCCTCGCTGCCTTATAGCCATGAAAAGTAAGGTATAGGTAGTGTGACAATATGTCCCGTTGTCCCCAAGCACAGCTTCGGGACGCCCAAATGTCCCGTTTTCAGAAGAGCAACCCACGATAACAAGTTCAAACAAGAAGGCACCCCAAATAAAAAAAATTCGACGGTAATGTCTAGTAGCCTGGCGATGACGGCGCATGCCCTATACGTGTCATACATATACAAGTTGGTCAGAAGCCTCCTACCTCGCACTTGGGTCTAACTTCATTGCACCTCATGAAGTGACAGAATGAAACACTGTGAATATTTAAACCGAAAGTCTATAAATGGAACTGTTCAAACACTTTCACGCCAATAATTTAAATCATACGAACTTTCGTATAATTTTTGAATATATTCTATCCCGTTCTAATACACCGTAGAAAGAATCTTTTTCCTTATGAATAGGTTGTAGCCGAGGTAGGAAACATAATTGCAAGTCGCAATTTATAAAGCAACGTTAATTACCAAAGTGAATTTTAAGAAATCCTGCGAAGAATCTCATTCTTATTTTAAATCAACACCAAATATACTGAAGAGAAAATGTGTTCTTCAGAAAAATATGAATTATTTATTGTCACGTGTTTTTCCTGTTCTTTTTATTAATAAATAAAAACTGTAAACATGTGTTTTCTTGAATTCACTTAATATTACATAAAATTTTTTAAAAAATGTCCCGTTTTGAGAGGGGAAAAAAAAAGTTCACTTTTACCGAATATAAAATATTTACTGAAACAAACCTAGTCTATATCTTTTCTGGTTCTTATTACGGAAACCACATGGAGAATGAGAATAATTGGGGGAAAATTTATTACTCGATCCTTACAGATTTTTTTCCCTTGCGTGTTTCGACGGTTTATAGAGGAGAAATCGAGTAATCTCAAATGAGAGCCATTAATCTCGCCTCTTGTCATTTAAAGTATAACACAAGCCATCTGTCCTCATATTTATGGTTCTTATTACTTGATTTATCACTCCAACGGTGTCCAATTGCGTTTGGTGATAGGCTGTCACAGGAGTTGCTCGTTAAAAGTAGAAAGTATATCGTTGCACTATCACTAACAATTTTCAGAAAGTCTATTATGAAATTGGCTTATAAACTTTTTTTTTTGTACATTGAGCAGCGAGGCTTCAGAACTGTTGCAAAATATGCAATCCACAAAGAAAAAATGCCAAAACTTTCATCATAATTAATTCCATAAAATTTTATAGTATTCTTAAACCTACAAGATTCGAGCGATTTCCCGTCAAATCTGACGTGTTTAAATAGATATATATGGGAGATAAATGTTTAACATTGATTGAAAACAAATAAAATAAACATACGTTTTATGACAGGAAATATTTTTTTTTAATTTACATATTCCTTTATCCAAAAAAACCTCTTGGTAAAACAACATTCCGTGTGAAGTATTTTTCGCTGTTTAACAATTTTATTATAATTCAATAACCATAAAATTCTCAGCCTGTCAAACGTAAATCAAAAGTTAAAATTTCAAAGGAATTCTTTTACGAAATTCTAATCAAAACAAAGCGCTTCTCTGCTTGTCAAATGTTGCCAAAAAATATTATCAAATTATATCATCACGATTGCAATAAATAATGAGATGCGTCGTGGCGTCCAAACTATATCACGCGCACGATATACCACTGACATAATTTACTACTTTCTATTTTATTAAAAAAAGGAAATTAATTTGAAATATATGATTAATATAATTTAAAATTTCTCGGGAACTATTGATCATATCGAGGTAAATTTTAAATCATTAGATAGCAAACTTTATTTCGCTGTTTTAGAGCTATTCAATTTGAAATTAGAACGACAATTACTCTTGTAAATTTAAAATGACTGAAATTTAGGTTCTCTAACAATGAAATAATGCTGTTTAACGTCACGCAGTGCTATGGCTCGGGTTTTATTGCTGGTGATGTCGGAGCGTTACCGAGAGATCGGGGCTATCATATTAGTAATTCGGTCAAATCACTATTCGTTATATCCCTAGTAGAAAGATACATAGATCTTTTAATCCGCGAGATTTAAATGTTCTTCCCATCCTTTCGTGAAATGTTACATTCGGTTTATCGATATAAAAATGTTTTCCTCCACATTTATTATGTTGCAATAGTTTTCAGAAGTCATTTAAAATCGACAGGAGATTTGAAAAGCATTTCGTGCCTGAAAAGCGTGAAGGCTTCTCCACTTAAGTGTTTTTCCCTCTCCCTGATTTCTTTCCGCACCGTGCTCCTGGAAATTTGAAATGCGTTTAAAGACATCCCAAGCTGTTTTTGCGTTTGCCTGTCTGGAAAGTTTGTAGATGTAGTCTTTGGATCTTGCCACGTTGCTGTTTATAAAACTCGGATGAAGACGTGTCTTTGGTACTATATTTCTCTTCCCCATCCTCCTTTTTTAGGGACGGCTGTTTTTCCAAAAAAAAAAAAAAAAGTTTTCGGTTAAACCGTTTTTTTTTAAGGTAACCGGTTTTCGGGGGTTCAACGTTTGTGGACAGAATTTTTTTTATTAATAATGATATACAATAAATAATTAATACAATTTGTAATAATAATAAATGAGTAATTATTGCAATAAGTAGGTATTGTAGACAAAAATTTTTTACTAATATTGTTTTCACAAGAAATTAATTCAATGGCCAATATCATCTAATCTGCTCATAAAGACTCTTTGAGCAATGAGTTGATCAATAAGTCGACACCTCTCATCGGACCAACATCATTGAACGTAGATACTAATCTTCCGGACGCCACAGAACTTCCGTCTAAAGATAAATATTTTTTGGCTACAAAAAACAGACGCCATTTACAGACAATTTTTTTTATTAGTATTGCTTTTGCAGGAAATCAATCCATTGGCCAATATTTATCCGTTCATAAAGACTCTTTTAGTAATCCGCCAACCAACAGACGCCTCGAGGAAGCGGTCGTCGGTAATCGGCCTAAGATTATGAAATTCAAAGCTTTATTAATTACTTCTAGTTGAAATACTTTTTGTTCTGAATGGTTAGGACTTTTTTTCCGATCGATACTTTTAAGAGAATCTTATGAAAAGATTATGCTTTACTAATTGTTTTTAAAACATGCAAACTTTCCGCCGATTTTGAGTGCATTCTCCTTTTCACGTTTATGCTTTCTTTTTTAAACATTAGAAAAATTTCTCTCTTTTTTTCAGATAGTTTTCTCATGGTTTTTATTCTTAAGTAAAAGTTTCCGATTCAGTACGGAATAATTGGTCCAGTCTTAGATAAATTTTGATTTTTTTTTATGTATTATAATTTAGAATTTCTTGTTTTTTAGCTACATCATAATTATTTCTAACTCTATTGTGTTTTTTCGAAATATATTTTTCATTAGTAATATTATATCATTTGAGAACGTGCATTTACTATTTTATTACAAATTTTGATTTTTAGTTTACAAAATTAGATTAGACTAATTTTCATTCTTGATTGATAAATTACAAATTTCAAAGATCCTTCTCCCTTTTAAAAAAAACGTGTTTTTAATTCGAAGTTTCATATACTCTCTGTCCGCCACGAGAACTGTCGCCGCCAAATTGTCTAGTTTACGGCGGTCGCTATTGCAACTGGTTATGTTAAGGAAGATCCATTTCGAATTAGAGGAATGCAACGGAAATCGGAGTTTTTTATTCTTGGCGACAGAACACATTTGAATGAACTTCTACCTACTAGAAATGGATTCTTCCCACGATAGCCTGTTTCTATTGTTTTTGTTGTCCTTTTTTTTTAGTAAGTTAATATCCATTATAGAGTTCTTGTTTTTTCACATTTTTTTTTTTAATAATCCTCTTCGCTCGAAATTTTTTATCTGCTGATATTCATTACACAGTATTCTTTTTTTTCTGTAATTTTTTTAAAAATTTGGAAAAAAGTGTGAAATTGAACTTTTTTTTCGTGTAAATTTCTTTTTATAATACAAGGTTTCGCCCTCATTTGTTATGTTGTAATAACTTTCAGAAATAATTTATTATCGACAGGAGTTTTAAAAAGCATTTTTGTGCTGGAAAATCCCTGGAAGTTGTTAACTTGCGAAGAATAAAGAAACTCCTGCAGGTATACATATAATTTCTGTTTAGCAGTCAAGGCAATAATAAATAAGTGACTTGCATTCAAATGATATTTCATTGACAGTCTTTTAAGACTTTTAGTTGAAATCCTACTGAAGACTTGATTTTATAAGCAGTTTAATTATTTCTCGTATTCAAAATACTTTTTTTTTCAATTTCTTTGACGTAGACTTGCGTCTCTTCATAGGGGTCTAATGGTGTGTTGGGAAAGCAAAACAAATTATGACGCTTTTCGTGCTAAAGTTAACGCTTATAGCTCCGCAACCAAATATCGTAGGGAGTTGGTTTTAGTTTCATTTAACAGAGGAAGGTAGGAGTTGAGGATTGAAAAAATAATTTTAAAATTTGTAATCACGTTTTAGTCACGGTCGAGTTGCAAAGTTGGTGGAAATTATGAATTTTACATAGATAGTCATAAAGTCACATTAGACTGTAGAGTTAATAGTCCTACTTTAGTCACAGTTGAATAAAGTAAGTCTACGCCCCTCAATCCCAGTGGCCGTTTCACAGAGACAGCCTCCCTTCGATTTTTTTTTTTTCGCTCTCTTCCATGAAGACAGAAGGGAATTGAAAATTTTAATTCAAATATAATTTTATGTCTGACGCTTCACATTTTAAATTAGAACTCGTTTTAATCCTACACTGCACAGTGATGCCTATGTATTCTTATGTTTTTTTAAATTAATTTCCAGTAGCTTAGACATTAATTAATTAATCAATTAATAAATGTAATTCATTTTTGACCTGAAGAAAGAAAGAAGATAATTTAAAAAAATTTAAACAAAACAGTTTTTTTATTAAGATTTTAAGTTATTAACTAGTTTTAAAAATTAACTTTCCCCGTAATCCTTACGCTCATTTACACAGCTGTGATTAAGAAACAAAACCAGCGGGAGTGGTCTCCCCTAAAGCTTCTCGTTTACTCCTAACACATGTGGAGAACAAATAAGCTAAATGGCAGTAAAGCGAACAAGCGTCCCTAACGCAGTGGAGAAAAAAGCTTGGGAATCGGAAGCTTGGAGCCGAAAGGAGTGGGTAGAAGCGGAAAGGATTAACGCATTTGAATTCCGCATTAATGACCTCGCGTCATTGTGTGATGAGAAAAGACAAATTGGCCATTTGAACACCCATTTTTTTTTTTTCGACCGATTGAAACGAAAATTGGCACGGATCTGCTATTAATGTTAGCAGGCCTCATACCAATTTTTATTTATCAAAGTGTAGGGTTTACGATTTATAATGTTTAGAAGTATGCGATTATACAGACCGACCGACAATCAACCCTTTGGCGGATTTGTTCCAAACTTTGATACGGACCTACACTCCTGACGATAAAAATGTGTACCACATTTTATCCATCTAGCTATTCCAATTTTTGAGTTATAGTGTTCACATGAACGCGGACAGACAGACTTCCCGTAGACGTATTTTGTCCAAAATTTGATAGAAACCTACAAATTATGTGTAAAGATCACGTATCAAATTTCATTCCCGTAGCTCTAATAGTTTTCAAATTACCGTGTTCACAGACACATAGACAGACCTAATTCCAAAATTGTGTTTTTCGGACCCGGGGAGGTCTAAAACGTGGAGATTCGTCAAAATCTCGAATTATAATCTTTTGACGATTACAATACTTTCTCTTTGTATGCTTCGTATACAAGAAAGTAAAAATCGCGCTGTTTCGGCTAATCTAAGTAAACTGTGATGAAAGTTGTCTCCTCCTTGACCACTCTGCAATGGAACCACTCTGTCTGATGAGTTCTGAAACTGTAATTCTAAGCAATAAGTATATTTCTGGCTAAACGCGGAAAGCGATTTTTCTTCTGGATACAAACTGCGCTGTAAAGTTGTCTCTTGCAAATTAAAGTTTTACATCTTGTGTTACGGTCACATTACCTCTGAAACTCTCCTTGAGGTGTACTTCTGCACTGTATTTCCCTAGAAACGAGATCTAACCAGAAATTAAGACTTGACATGGCTTTTCTGGATGACCTAATTTAAGTCTTGTCTTAAATGTGTAAGCTTCCGTTACGATTGTCAGTCAGATAAATCCATTTAGTCGGTATTTAGTAACAAACGGTCGTCATATTTAATTATAGAATAAAATTAATTCGCTATTAAATACAATTAAATAATACCATTAACCATAAAATTTAAAATAAGTGATAGATTTTATTTGTTATAAATATCTATGAAAAGAATGTATAAAGAGAATATGCTGAAATGCGACGATTTGCTGCTATATATTTAATACTATACATTACATTGTACACATACAATACTATACATTACTATACTATACATTAATTTATATACATTTAATATAATTGGCGAAACCCGAGGACCAGTCCCCAGCCCCAACCACTGGACCGATTTCGACAGCTTTTATCTCGTATGGAAGCTTACGACCCCTTTGTGCTCGTGTACCACCTGCCGCCCTCGATTTTCGAGAGAAGCCGAAAATGCACTACTATATTATTAATTCTCTATGGGGAAAAAACAATGAGGCGGATCCGCAACCCCAACCACTGGACCGATTTCGACATTTTTTATTTCATATGGAAGCTTACGACCCTTTTATAAGCCGTCAGTGGTCATCTGCCACCCACCATCTTCCAATTTCGAGATATATCGTGCTAAATGATTATGACGTTATCCGGAAGAAACTAAATTGTTGGGTGAAACAGGAATTTACATCCCTGTTTTTTACTGATAAACAGCTGGTCACCGAAGGCGGCTAGTACTTGTAACGATATTTTTGAAGATAAGATAACAAATTTGATAGAATGTAGATTTTTGGACGTGGGGAAAAAAAAATCCCCCGATAGAAAGTCTCTTGCGTGTTTTGAAGCAAATTTAAAAGGCTCATTGTTATTGTCGGAGAAATCCGATATTTTCAGTTGTAGCATGTAAATAATTTATGTTTATTGTAAAAATGTTAATTAAGCAATATTTTTTAAAAATGTTTATACTTTAAACAACAGGTCAATAGCTAGCCAGGACAGCCCAAGAATTCCTGCTTCTACTTTTTAAATTGAGCTTTGGGTTTATTTTAGCAATATTTGTCATTCAAGAAAATGTTCCTCTTGGTCAAACTTGTCTATCATATCTTATTAAGCAAAAATGCAAGTTAATGCTTAATTCAACAAAATTAAAATAACGATAATCATCGACTCGGGAAAGTAAGCGTAGTGGAAGTATTATCTGTTTAATATTATTCATATTGCTCCGTTTTTTTCTTACTCTTAATATGTATTTCACTCTTTGAATCGCACTCAGATTTTCACTCGATTAGTTAATACGGATATTTAGCATTATTGTTTCAGAAATATTCGCCGCCGTATAAGCAGGAGAAAAAAAACTTATTTGATTAAAAATGGCGGATGTTTTGATTCTTAATTTGATGTTTTTAACATTCCCCCGCTGAAAGAGCCTTCATTCTTAATATCGCCGAAGCAGACTTTTTTCTCCGCTCTCTTTTGAAAACTCGACATCTTTTTCGGTACGAATTAATATATTCATAATCAATCTCCAGTCATTTGCGATGCCTGGTCGGAAGTAACGACGGGCTTTGGGATAATTCACGCATCACTTATCTTCCTCATTATTTTTGACAGTTTTATTTTTTCCCCCAAGATCAGTTACAGGCAGAGGACCCATTAAAAAAAGTAATAATTTAACGCAGCACGGATGCATTGCTTCTCTGTCTTCTCTAAAGAACAAAATGCGGTGGTTTCCTCCCTGTTAATGGATATTTTCTTCCATAGTAAAGGCACTTCTGATCCTTAATGGATATTGAAGTCATTGTAAGAGAAAAACATGTTCAGGAAAAAATTTTTGTTTTCCAGTTGTGAATCGATGAAAACTTTTAATTGGGAGGACTTGGGGAAATTTTGGTGAAGTACTAGATAATTGCTTTCAAATGTTCAAAATTTTCAAATGGAGATAGTACTGGCTTTTTTTATTATTATTTTACACTACGGCACACCCCTGATTCCAGAGATAAAAATATCCGGTTTGCAGTTTGGATGAGTGTGCGTAGAAAAAAAAAATGGCACTGGCTGAAAGACAAGAAAGAATGCGTCCGTGCGGTGGCTCCAAACCTCCACGTTACACCAGCGGGAGGTCTTTAGAACTTCGAACCAGGTCCACATACACAGCTTGTCTTTGGTGGATCTTTGGTATATATGATTTTGGGTTCCGATCCTGGATAGCGCCTGTCCCGGAGCCATAAGTGTTTTTACCATCAGACCAGTTTGACCAAGAACTTTGTCGACGTTTTGCGGAAAGGTAACTGTGATCAAGCAATTGCAAGTCGAGCTGTATCACCTCCTGTCTCTGGTCCCTGGTGGGTGGATGATGGGAGTGTCTAAACATTTTAGTTTATCTTTTTAACCCTTTGGGTACATTTGACGAATGAGACTCGTCATCTGCTTACTTGGGCGAAGTTACGGTGCACGAGTCTGACTCGTCATCTGAATTTAAGAAGAATTATTGGCGCAAGTGGTCCTGCCAAATTATAATATCCGTGGGCGTCGTACAAGTAGCGATGCGCCACATCGTTTGCAAGCGAAAAATTGGGCACATTTTCCGGAGAATATTCCGGCAACAGAATTAAAGAAACACCCTACAAAACGGTGTCGCGTATGTTATAAACATAAGATACGAAAAGAAACCACTTAGCAATGCAAACAATGCCAGGTACCTTTGCATTTACCGACATGTTTTAAAAAATACCACACGGTACAAAATTATTAGACTTTAAGTTGGTTCTTGTTCTATATATAAATATTTATATTTTGTTTCATTTATATATTTACTTATATTTTGTAACTAAAATGCTGTTTCAAAAATATATTTATATCGCCAATATAAGTATATTCCAAATAAAATGTATTACTTTTACATATTAATCCATATAGCGACAAATTAAATCCGTCCCATGGGCATAAAAATCTTCAAATAATTCAGTACTCAAAGGATTAAGAGTAATTTGGAAAGATTGTTTGAGTTAAATTCTCCATCATGCAGTTGTGAGTGTATAGTCTCCGCGCCTTGATACCACTATTCTACTTTGTGGTACTGTAGTAACCCCCCTAAAGATCAAATTTCCCCTCCGTGGGGCGTGGACCCCACTTTGGGAAACACTCGGTTAGAGTTTTATAAAGCAAATGTTCCTGCTTAACGCATAACATCTTTTCTTGCGGACTGATCATTAATGGGATTGTTTACAAGTCCTGAATATATAAATATGTTCGTGATTTATGTGTAGTTTTTAACGTTCTGTTGTTGCTTAGTTGTTGCAATGCATTCTTGAAAATGTTCGTGGTATTCTTGAAAGTATCATTTTTGTATGCATAAGCGTTTGAAAGTATAAGTATCATTTTTGTAAATGTTCGTGGAAATGAATGTTTTGTGATATGTTTCTTAGTTTAGAAAGTAGCAGACATGAAAGCGAATGTCGGTAATGGTCCCAATGTATGGCGCACTATTCTTCGCTATTTATCGTTTTTATCGTTCAGTCGTGCTTATCGCTTATAGCAGACATTAACTTTATAGCTTGTAATTATTACTGATGTTTTGAAATATTCCTGAAAAAAAAAATCTTATCGCATGTTATTTTCTTGCTGCATTACTGTTTTGCACCCCCCCCCCCCATTTTATTTTTTATTTCTGAAGCGAACAGTGTTATCTTTATTTTGAAACGTAATCTAGCTTATGGGTCTTTTAAAATTTATTTCGTATGCTTGATAAGAGAAACGTAATTTGGAATTTTTGGGGATTTTCAAAATATATTGCAGTTTGATTCTAGTGTCGATAAGCATAGTTTAGGATAAATATTTGTAAGGAATTTGAATAGCAAATCATCATAAACATTTTTTTACTAAAAGTTATTTTAAATATTTTTGTTTATTTAAATAAATCATTTCTTTCTAAAGCATCAAGTATATTCACAAAATAATTGTTTCGCTGTCATTTTTTTAATCCTTTATCATCTAAGCATGAAACAACTTTAATGGGCGAAAGATACTTATTTTTATGAACTCCAGTTAACTGTTCAATGCATTAAGGTGTTTCGGTCCGGAACGAAATTTTCAGGAAGTGTGCTTTGTAGCTTGCTTACATTCACTTTTTATGCCTGCATTTCTTTAATTTATTTGTAAGGGAATTCGAAATTGCTTTTAAGTTGCTACATTAACTCGTAAAATATTCATTCGCATACTCTCTGCGCAGTTTAGGTTCATTTAAATGAACCGATTCTTATTCATGCAAATGTTCTTTCCTTCATCCCCACAGTACTGATCGTTCTCAAATATGGAAACTTTTTGCGCATGCTCCAGGCGGAGTTGATTTCATCAAAATAGGGATGAAGTAAAAAAATGGAGGTGGGGGGAGATGTTTACATTTTACTAAGCAGTATAGAGAAATATTTTTCATTTATTGATTTTCTATAACGTCTAACTGAGGTTATACGCATAATCAGCCGCAGGGCATGACGTAACGAAGAACTCCGAAAAAACGCTCTTTTTGCCCATTGCCTGTCACCCCTTTCCGTAGTAAAATCATCCAAAATAGCCAGTCTCGGTTTTTTTTAAATTAAAGGCACCGTAAGTAAAGCTTTGTAAGAGCGTAAAATTGGTAGTAAGAGTATGTAGTAGCAAGAGTTTAAAATTTGATTGAAAATCGGCATATCTTTTTGAAATTTTAAGCCACTGTTTACTAATAATTCACTTCGGATTGTGAATTAACTGATTAAGATTATTAAAAACAGAACAGAACGTATTTTCGAGTAAGAATTCTTTTTAAACAAGTCTCCATGGTTTTGGGCGATTTTAGGAAAAAGTGTGCGTTTCGTTTGCATATTTGTTATTATTAGAGCTTTGTGCTGTTTTTTTTTTTTCGAATAAAATCGTAATTATATTCCTATTTTTTATTTTTATTTTAATTTTTTCCCATTGTCGTTTTTTGCTATTTCATTCTTTGTGAAATATTCCGTGTGTTCTTAATTGCAAAGGTGCTTTGTTAAGCATTAAATTTAGTGCTTTTCCAGTTATTAATATTGAACCACAATCGTAAATTAACTAATTGCCTGTTATATGATCTTTAATTGTAGTGTGTTTTATTTTTTGCTTTAATTAAACAATTAAATGCTCTTAAGAGGAGGGAAGTTTTGTTCTTTAAAATGGGGGAAAAACATAAAAATGCCTGGATGAATTTTTTAAAACTTCTGTGACAAAACACTTTCGAAAGTTGCTT
>BGPR01024218.1:0-23457 GCA_013235015.1 Araneus ventricosus | reverse complement strand
GTACAGTTGGTCGTGCCCCTATCTGGGAGGCATATCAACATCCCCTACTCCAGTTCAGTCCGATATTAAACTACGACGAATCTGATTGGACGTGCGAATGAGAGAGTTCTCGAAAACCGAAATTTGAGCGTTTTATTGTCGGCCGCTTCTTTCATTTCTTTGTTTTCGACTACTTGTTCTCTGCGTTTAGATGATATAGGCAGCTAAAATAAAAATTTAATATTTTCCTCAAAAAGTGAGGGAGGGCCCTGCCACTGCCAGAAAATGTCACATCCTCTACTACTCACAGTCTTGGTAATCATAAGAGAAACATTTGTGAGTCTTTTATACGATGTAGTATTAAATTAGTTTATTTTTTAGATGCAAAAATTTTATCGAAGTAAGTAATACATATTTTTTGAAATGACTCTCGTTAGGATTAATCAGAATATACAGGATGGACATAAATAATTAAACCCATTTCAAAAATTAATTTAAAAAAGAAACCTAATAATGTTACTATTACGCTTTTTTTAAATGATAGAGCAAATAAAAAAGTGTTTTCAGGTAGGTAACGAGGCGTTACGGCATCTTAAATTTGCTACAGCCAGAGAATTCCATACTCATTGGCTATATATATATATTGGCCGATGCCCGTTTTTTACTTTTTTAGTTTTTCTTGAAGATATCGAAAAATATTTAGTTTTCACGCTACATGTGAATTAACAAATTGAAGAGATTGAAGAGCTCAAGATTCCCTAAAAACGCATGCTCTTATTTTTCTTCTAGCTTTGATATTTTCACAGATAATGGCTTTCAAAAAGGGGAGCCGTCCAAAAATTTACTACCATCGTAACGAAGCGTTACCTATCTGAAAAAAATTTAAAATATTCTCTCATTTAAAAGGAAAACGTTGTTGTAATAGTATCAGGGTCTTTTTTCTATTCATTTTTGAAATAGGTTCAATATTTTATAACGACCCTGCACATTTTCATGCTCGTCTTCTGGTATACAGAATAATACAGGCTTCCGCTATACTAAGAAGCCAGTGAGTCGTTTTCCAATTTTTTCGGGATGAATTCGAAATGATCAGATATTATGCAATATTATATTTATATAAACTTCAAACATTTTTTCAAATACATTGGGTGATAATTTTCGTGTAAACTAAAAGCTGAAGTTTGGTTTCTGAATTGGGGCAACCACAGGATATTAAGGATATTCTGATTACGAAATTCTATCTATAAATAGCTTGTGTTTTATGTCTCAGATGTCGTTTAAAATATACCTAATTAGGATTAATTAGAAATATATATATATATATATATATATGTATTCTGTATGTAGAAAAATTTATTAGTCCCTCGATATTTCCAAAAATTTTCTCTGTCTCCCTCTGTAACTAATTTCCATATAAAGAGTAAATTCACAAAAAAAGAGGATTGGAAACTCGTGTTGCCCTATATTATCTTTATTTGTAATCAGGAAATTTATTTTCACTAGTAGATCAGCAAAACAGAGCCTCGCCCTACCAAAGATAAACCTATTACAGATATGGTTTCGTTGAAAAACACCGCACATAAAAAGTTTAATATGAAGGTAAAAAAAATATTTAGTGAAAGTCTAGAATCAAACAGAATTGTCTGCAAATGTTTCAATTATTTAAGAAATTCTTGATAGGTATGTTTATTTATACTGCATATGTAACAGTTTTATTTTATGAAGAATTAATATTCAGTAAGATGTAAATTTTTCCAAAGTAAGTAATATAAATTTTTTCAAATCGATCCAGCGTCGGATTAGGCCCTGTTTAAGAATTATAAAACAATATTAGAATATATTATTCCCAGCTAATTCGAGATATTATTCCTATATAATTCGAGATATTAGGTAATTTTATTCAAGTACGCAGCAAAAAACTTTTAAAAACACTCTATAATTATACCAAAAGACTTCTTCTGTTGAATTTCAGTATGAAAGCCAGTTGCTTTTTTACCGGCTCAACAGATGTATATAAAAAATTGCTGAAGATGCGTTATTTGAAATTGTTTTTAAATATTATTTAACTAAAGCACAGTCAGTGCCATTATTTAAAAAGAGCTATTTATTTTAAAATGTTGTTTTCATGCGCTGATTTTAATAACTAATTTTATTGTTTAATTATGAGAAACAAACCTTTACCAAATCTGCCCAATAATTAGTCAATTATGCTTTCGCATAAAATGTAAAATTTCCGTTGACCATCATGTCTCCTTCTTAGACAGGTTAAAAATTTTAAAACAAAAAAAAATGTAAAATAAAATAGAAAACTTGACCAGTAATATAAGGTTATTAATTAAGCTTAAATGGAAACGTAAATATTTTTTAGCTATTTGTACCTTTCTTGAGAATGAACCAAATACTGTCTTGCCGTTAATTCCAGCATTACGAGTTTCTTAAATAGTTTATTTCTTTTATTTTATTTAGTGCTTGGCACACTCAAACATTTATTTGTGAATATTTCAACTATTCAAAGAATTCTTAATGGTTATGTTTATTTATTTATTATTGTAACGTATTACCAATTATAGTTTTTATTTTCGTAAAAAAATCCTAAATCAATTGTAGACACACCCAATGCAAAAAATAAGTAAAACCAGAGAGTATATTTGGAGTTTTTCTTGTAAATACTTCGTTTATAATAAAAGTGAGAGAATTAAATGTCACATTCTCAACCCTTCACAATCTTGGTAATCTTACGAGAAACGTGCGTGCGTCTATTAGATGAAATAATATTAAATTAGTATCTTTTTTCAGATGCGCAGATTTTATCGAAGTAAATGATATATTGTTTGAAATGGACATCGTGCGTGACGTTAGGATTAATCAGAATATACATTTTCATTCTCTGCTTATTGTATGCAAAATAACGTAGGCTTCCGTAATACTAAAAAGTCATTGATCTGTTTTCAATATTTTTCGGGACGAATTCGAAATGTTCAGACAATATTATATTCATGAAAACTTAATACAATTTTCTCAAATGTAATATAAATCCTAGCTTTGGTTTCTGAATTCGGACAACCACAACCGCTTTTCTGCTTTTGAGAAAATAACAATTATCCTACAATATTTTTGACAAGAAATTTAAATCTAAAATAACAGTTTTCACAGATTTTGGAATCTTTTCGTCAAACGATTTACAAAACATGTCTCCAAATTCAATCTTCGTCCTCCACCCCAATTTGAAGTGTAGGTTGACTAGCGGGTATCAGATTACCCTTAGAAAGGAGTAAGGGGAGTCTTTGGGGGACAAGAAATGACCTTGTCCTTCCCTCCGTTTCGTGTTTGGAATCACGACCGCAAAAAAAAAAAAAAAAAAAAATCCGCAGTCCGCTTCTTGGCTGTGATACGACTTGTCAATTAAGATTTTAAGGCCGGCTCTTCACCCCCACCGTTAGAGGGCGCTTTCATGGACACTGGTTTTTCGTTTAGGTACACGGCAGCCTTAAGTACAGAAGTCCGAAATAAATCTAAGTGCACTAGAGAAGACACCTAGGGTGGAATATATAAAGGATATGTATATTAGTTCAAACCAGAAGAACTGACCTGAAAAGAGGCATATCGTTAAATACTTTACATACAGATATATTTTTATGATTACAGTAGAGTCTCTCTACAACGAAGTTTCCCTACAGCGAATTTCTCCCTATAACTAAATTTTTAATCGGAATGTTAAATAGCATTCAATATGTTCTCCATATAACGAAGTGGTTGTCTCCCTATCACGAATTTTTTCAGGCCTTTATCTTTTCGATTTTTGTCATTTTTGAAGAAAGTTGCTAATTTCTGTGCAAACAAATCGCTCACACGTGCCTGTTTCTGGAACCACTCGCATTGTTAATTCCAGCGATAGCATATAACAATAGAATGCTATGTGAAGGGTAATGCAGTTGTGGGGACCTGGGTTTCTACAGACGGAGCAACATTTCTGCGGGTCAAGATTCCAAGAATCGGGGTGGGGTGGGGTGGAAACAGCAAATGGATGTGACAATACGCATTTTATGTTTATCCGTACTGGTACATATTATTCTCTAAATTGGTGAATTGTCTTCACTTTTGAGCATTTTGTTTATACAATAAACATTAGCATAATTTTAACAAATTTATAATAAATATTACTTCATTTTTAATTGAAAGTCATAATTAAATATTTTTGATCTTATCGCACGTACTAAAAGGTTTGTAACATTTACTTAAATAACTGCAAAAATCTCTAAGCGAATTTTTCTCTCTAGCGAATTTTTCAACTGGAACCAAGCGATTTCGTTATAGGGAGATTCCACTGTACGTATTTATTTATTTTTATTACGAAATGTTAATGTAATGTAATGAGCTGTTTAACTTTAGTTTTAAAAAATAAACAAACAAGCAAAAAAACTGTTTCGATTTTTCATGCTGTTAATATTTGAATCAGAAAATCTACTCAATCTATAAAAATAATAAAGGCGAATGTCTGTTGGCGATCTACAGAACAGACCGTTAAACCTAAAGCTACCAAATTTGGCACAGGTATAATTTGGAGGGTGGGAATGTGCACCTCGGAGCCATTTTTTTTCAAATTTTTATTCAAATCCTATTTATTTAAAAATTAAGCCAAATTGCTTTGTTTTCGATCACCTTTTCGCCATTAACTTCCGAAAGAATTACCATACGAAAATGACTTTTACACCATCTTCAAGTGCAAATAACTTTCTTTCAACTGATTGTAGTTTAAGTATTGTGCGATATTTAATTTAATTTTTATTTTTTTTAAATATCGTGATCTGCTGTCAAGGTCGCTCAAGGAGAATTTGTTTGCTTTCTCATAAGCGGGAAGAAAGTGGTGAAGGTAGGGAGGAAGGAGGGGGGAGGGAACAAACAGGTTATATACGGGAGGTCCAGAAAGGGAAAATCTCGAGGTACACTACCGTAAAAAGTCATTTCCCCCCAATTTATGTTTTTAATGAATTATGGGTAGCAATGTTGAATTTTTTTTTTTACAAAAATCAAACTTTCATGAAGCTTAAATGCATCTTGCGCGTAAGACATCTTTAACGCATTTTTAGATGCAAAAAATAACCTTTCTAATGATATTAAACTTACAACCGTACGATTTTTCATGAGATTTTATCAAATTTTTAATTCTGATTCCAGTTTATGCCGAACTAATCTTTTAGTAAGGTCACTTAGAATATCACAAATAGAACTGAACAGATTATGAAACATTAAATAAATAAATATAAATTAAGTAAATTTTTGCTCAGATAAATGTTCTGTGGCTGGACATAATTATCTTTTAAATAATCTCTTATATTTGTTTGAGTTACAGGGATTATTGCATTCGTTATTTCAAATAATACATATTTTTTATTTTTTTACCAAATGTAAGTATATTTTATATTTATGTCTGACAAAAGCATGATTCAACTTATTTATTTTTATAACAGTGTATGATACCGGATAAGTGGTAACAGTCTTATGCTGACTACTTTGAATTTGATTTAAAAACTAGAGAAGAGAGACGAGACGAGTACGAGTACGGTTGAACGATGTTACGATGTACGCAGATACGAAGTGTAATAGTTGTGTTTTAATGTTCTAATAAATGTTTGTTTAGTCTTAGAAGAAGTCTTATGAATGTCATTCGAGAAGCCAACACATATTTACTTTAAATTAAAATGAATTTAAAATTGTTTAACTAATGTAAGAAGTTAAAATCAATATTTGAGAAGTGGCAGCGGATAATTGCATTCATTTACAATTCTTCCAATATTATCTTATATATTAAAATTGGAACGTCAACAGACGTATGTATGTATGTCCTTGTGTCTTCTCATGAACCACCGAATCCTGAAATTAGCTTTAAGTGCCAAAAGATGGAAAATAATCCAAGGAATCCATTTCGACTATTTAAATTCCGAAATTGTATTAGTTAAAAAGATATTAATTAAAAACTTAATATTGATTGATTCCCCCTTCCTGCCATCTATCGACAGCTCCTATAACTATCTGTCACATCGGTTGTTCTTGCATCTGGTTTGTATAAAATGTTTTCATTCTTTCTTTTTTAGGGAGCTTCCGCGTTTTGATTTATAAACATCGGGAAAAAATCGGTTTCCTACATTTTTCTTTCTTTATTTGTCATACGGTGTTCCGCAACATTTGCATTTGTTGGGGGAAATATTTATTCATTTTTATCCGTTTTCTTCATTATTATTCAAATACGGCCAAGACGAAAACGTATGTTTCTGGTGTTTAATTTATCAGTTGGTGTACTATTAAATCGTTTATAGTTTCTGTTTCTTATTTCGTTTTATTTTTTCTTTTGCAAAACAAGTATCGTGCTAATCTGTTTTAATTTATAAGCATAAGAATTCTCGCGTTTTCATTCAAACCAAACTGCTTTAAGGTAGTAAAAAGGGTAGAACTGAATGTTTTGATCCAACAAAAGAGGATTCAAAACAGATTCACTTTTTTCGGGGAAGCTTAGTGACAATGTTTGTAGGGTAAAAAACAGAGGCGTAGGAAAAAATGTGGATTCCTAGAAACGCTGGGTTATTAACTATAAGGTAATTAAAAGGTTGGATTTAAAAATTTTAACGAAACAATATAGGATTCAAAGGATTTCTTTACGTTTTGGGGGAAACGTAACGTATACGTTAGCAACAATGTGTGTAGAAAAAATAAACCGGAGGTGGGCATGACTAGATTTGAAAGAATATTTACATTTATTGGGGAAAGTAAGTGACAATATTTCTTGAAAAAAAAAAAACGGAGCCGGGCATATGAAAAAATATGGATCCCAAGGCCTCACGTAAATCTCACTTCTCTCCGCCCGGGAATATCCCATTATTCAAGATTGCCCGTGCAACGCCGGAACATGCAGCTAGTATTTAATTTACGTTCTGACAAACTTTGAAGTTTGTATTGATTTAACTGAAAATGATCTATCTACTGTTTTATTCTGGATGCATTTGAATTTCATTTTTGATATTGGAACTACTTCATCTAAAAAGCATCTAAATATTCACGATTTTAAAAATGTTACTTTGTTTATAGTAGGCATTTTTTGAAATATTCAGCTTTATCTATTATCTTTCAAGACTAACAGTTTATTAGTTTAAAAACTTCAATTGGAATTATTTCTTCAGATAGTTTTAATTCTAAATTATTAATTTAATATATAGAAGTAACAGCAAATTAAAACAACTTGCTATTAGAAAGTATAAATGAATCATTATAACTAATACGTTGGGAAAATCAGCTGGTCGCCGAAGGTGGTTAATCAGAAAATAAAGAGAATTGATAGCTGAGAAAATGGTTCTTTCGATGATTCTATTGGTGCACATGATCTTCAGGAACAAAGTAGTGATAGGATTCAACGTTTTAGGAAAGGTGACGAAATCTCTTTTCTAATGAAGAAATACATGTTTTTTTTAGGGAAACGGCTGAAAGCAGAGTATTTGAATAGCATAATTTCAAAAATTTGTAAATGGAAATGCATAATTCATCTCTAAAAATAATGAACAAAAATAAAGCCAAAAAAGTTTTTTAAATGAATTTAATGTCTAATAAAATATTTCTAACGTCAGGTGCAATAGTAAAACGTCACATTACCTATATTTAATCTCAAAAAGACCACTATGGCAAACCTCCATGATTATAAAATTCTTGATATTGAATAACTGCTAAGCAGTTAAACATTCAGGTCCCATCTAGTGAGACAGACTATTCAGCATGTAAGACCATCTCCCATCATTCCCTTCCCCTAAAGCTATTCTTGCTGCAGTAACTGCACAGATTAGAGAAGAAACAAAAATAAAATATTACTCTTCATAAAAGAAAGTTCTCTTCCCTCCTTTCCAACAGATTTATTTTCATCATTATTCCGGAAGATAAGCAAATTTGATCTATAAAACGTATTTATATGTCTACACTAATTAGTTTTAAATTCTTCAAAAAATTTTTTATATAGATTTAAAAAATAATGTAAGAGGTACTTTATTCGGAAAACACAAATTGCATAGAATTCAGTTACATTGTAATTTACGCTGAAATCTTCTTTCCCAATAATATTTTAAGTACCCAATGCGGAAATAAATGCTGAGAACACTAAAACGTACCAGGGTGGATTAAGAGTTTAGCTCGTACCAGGATCCCAGGCAGGACCAGATATCCCATAGGGACAATCTACACTATGGCCAATAGCGGATATTCAGAAGAAATAACAACTAAATATTTACAAACTCTTTTCAGTATTATTTTGAAAATGGCCATATGAATAGATATTTTTGAAATTTGCATTCATTACATGAAATATATTGAGCGATACATTTTTTCGTCTTCTGTGAACTTCTGGGTTTTATTTATAGTCTATATAGCACAATCTGCGCCCTCCTGCCTTGTGGCACAAACACAGAAAAATGCAACGTAGCTTTTCCAACAGTTTATTTAATGTATATGGACGTGCTTAAAAAAAGTATTTTATATAGTCTTTCTAAAATGATGCTGAAATTTTTAAATGTTTATTGTAATTTCTTTTATATTTGCGCCCACCGATCGTTACACCCTACACTAGGGTGTCCCAAAAAATGAAAATCGTTTGTTTTTATCCCATACCCACTTATTTTTTTTCTTTTATGTCAAAACAATTATAAATCAAGTTTCATGTAATTTGAACTACAGCAACCCGTGCCGACTTGCGTCTAAACGTGTCAATCAGTACTTGTGTACTTAAGACAGCGAAAGCTGGCACGTATGAGCCTGACACGTGTCTGTTGCGGAGCACAAAGCAGGTGCAAATGGTAAAGTGTTGTGGTAGTAAGTGTTGTATAATTTTTAATCAGTGAACAGAACATGGTATTGGAATTGAGTAGTTCTAAAAAAGTGATATTTTTAATAGGGGGCATAAAACATCAAATAACGGGTTCAAAACTTCACTCTAATGGACAAGTTCTCGCAGTTTTGTTTTAAAATATTCGAGAAGTGAATTTAACTGTTTATGAAAGTGCAAATCTCGCTATTCGCGAATGTATTATCCTTTGGGAAAAGGTACGCATATCTACCAAATTGTGTGAGGAAACTTGTTAACGTGTATCAAGTTTGGAGAGACTTACAAAAAATGCAAAAAAATTATAAAACGTATTAAAGTGGCGACAACAAGAATGTATAAGTAATTTAGACAATTTGTTCGACATTGCACACGCTTATGCACTTCAGTTAATGAAAATAGAGGAAGATAGGATGTCCTTGCAGCGCCAAAGAGAGCCTGGCCGACCCGGTCACTTGGGTGGAGTGGATAAAAAACTGATCGACAAAGAGAAAAGGGAGTGACTTAGAGCTGTCACAGAAGAAAATCGGCGAATCAAATATGTTTCCGCTCAACATCCTTGGCGTCTTTCGAAGGAATTTTTCTTGCCTCGACCACATTCCTTAACGTTAGTTTCTTAAACAAGAACCAGTTTCCACAATATTTAAAAACAGACGCCTCTACACAATTATTTCTCTTCACCTGTCTAAAATTCTCCGACCACATCCTTTCCACCACCAAGGAAAAGGACCACCTTTTGTCCTTTTGACAGAGAACTATTGTTACAAATAGACACTAATGCTCTAATCTGTATCTGAAATCCAGGGCAAGACGAAACTAAGCTTAAAAAATGCGAATTTCGGTTCACTATATCAGAATTTCTTTCTTTTGAAGTTCGCTACAAACATTTTAAAATATATTAAATACATAGGCTTCGGTTGGGACCATTTAAAAAGTTCGTTATAATTGAGGGTTGGACTATAGTTTTAAAATTTAAATTGTATTAGATATTTAACTCGTGTTTTTGCTTTAACCATGTACCTGTTCTATTAAAAATCTAATATAGCAAATAATTATTTACTACAAACACTCAAATTTCCTTTAATATTCAAAGTTTCATCCAAATTTTAATACAATGCCCCTCTCACCTATTTTAGAGTATTCCGTAAGTGTCGCATAATTTGGTTGAATAAGCTGCATGTTATAGAGAAATATAAGGGAAAATTTGGAATTTTTTAAAGAAAATCCTTTATATTTTCCCGAATATTAGTGCTATGTTTACAAAAACACATGTGAATATTGAAGGCATCAAATAAAGCCAGCAATGAAGGTTAAAATAAATAAAAAAAACCCTGTGAAACGTTGAGAGTCGAAATCCCAATCGTCTTCATCAATTTCTGGTCGATCCCTTAAATGTCCTCGTGACCAAATCTTCAATGTAAATGTTTTAGCCAATTTATCATTTAGTCAAGTTCAAGTGCAGTTCCTTCAGCCAATCTGAAGAAGTTAAAAAAGTATAAATCCGAAAGTGTCAGGGTACTTTTGATCATATGGTGTACTAGCCGTCTTCGGCGGCCATTTGGTTCGCCTTTTTAAATTAGTTTCTATATTTGTAATTTATATTAATTTTATAATTTCCCGTCGCGGTTTCACACGCGACAGCCCAGGAAAGATGGCTAAAAAAATTATTATTTTATTGTATTTCGCAGATAGTAGAATATATAAAGGAGTAATTTAACAATGCCTTCTATACAATTTTATGATGAATCACAGCTAATGAAACTTAAAAACTGCGTTTCAAATAACGATCACTCAATTCATCTATCACTCATCGGTAGAATGATTAACGCTGAATATGGTCGCAAAAGCCGAACATACTGGAAGCCTCGAGTGAACCACTGGGTGCCAGATTGGGTTGAAAAAGTGAGACGGCAAAAAAGTTATTGACATTTAAAAGACCCGGGAGTATAGGGGATAGAAAATAGAATTTAAAAATTAGTTAGTTTTCCCGAACACTATTACTTTTTTGTAATTCCTAGTTTCAGGCAGCTAAAATGAAATAAAAATGTAATCTTTCTCTAAAAAAGTAGGGTCGCGACTGACCCTCCTCCCCCCGTACTCGCCGCCACTGCTGAGACTATGAATGGGCAGCATTTCCCCCTAGATCGTAAATTTTCACAAAGCCTCCCGTCCCTCTGAAGTTCTATAAATAGAACTGCGCCCTTGAGAAATCGTGAGCAACGCCGTTGCTCCGCCTACCTGAGCTTCAAATTGTGTTTGGAAACTTTTGAAAAAATTAATTAAAATTCAACAGATCATCGCATGGAAATAAAATTGGCGTAATTGAAAAGCTATTTTTATCTTTAAGATGATTTGAAACAACTTTTGTGCGCCAATATGCTCTGAACTTATTGCGGAAAAACGTTAAAATTTAAGGTAATTTTTAATTAATTAAAATTCTAATTAAAATTTCGAAAAATCATATACTACCTAGCACCTACTACCGAAGCACCTACTACTGAGCACCTACTACCGAAAAGCCTCCATCTGCCAAATTTCAAGTTTCTAGGCCTCGTTGTTTGGGACATTTTCGTTGAATGAGTGATAGAGTCATGGTATCTGCCTTTTATGCGTACATGGCCGCGGTGGCCTAGTGTAAGGCCCCGATCGGAGTTCGCAGGTTCGAAACCGTGTCCACTGAATCCCGCCGTGTATAGGGCCTGTTGCGCTAAATCACGCGTAGTTGGCCAATCGCCTTCCGTTGTTGTAGAAGCTTGGAAGAAGGTGCCAGCTCGGTGTCGTCCTCCGTCATCTGACGGTGGTTCAAGTAGAGATCGTCCAAATAGCCCTCGTGTTTGCTAGAAAAATACGCTTTAATCTAACCTAATTATATACATACTAAGACTAATTTATTTCCTGCATTCAGTTAGCTGTTTCGGATGAATTGCCATGGCGAAAATGAATTTAATCACTTCGTTTCTAATGCTTAAAGGTAAATCAACTAGATATATTCCGAAATGCGTAAGAAATATTTTTGAATGTAAATATCCTATGCTTCTGTGTTTACTGCTATTAAAGTTGAATATATTTGAGAATGGGCGTTATTCGAGTTCGAACCTCACACGGCAAGGAAATAAGTTTTGACTGATTTTTGGTCCGCTTTCTTTAAAAAAATACATCTACGCTTTGTATTTTATGGAAACTGGAATTCTTTGTTGGGAATTAGATGCAGTCAGTGGCGTAGCGAAGATAATTATAATATGATTTTTTCGCCACTCTTTCTCATCACCAGTGACTTTGTGTAAGCTGCGCCGAGAGATAGTATTTTTTCGCTCTCGATTATTTGAATTTAAAAATGCGAACACATTAATGTTTTGTCACTATAGTGACATCCCTTGAGAATTGTGACGTCAGGAGAATATACGATGATCGTCATCAGTGCTTAACAAGTGTAGATGGCTCCAGGTGCCATTGACAGTTTTTTACTCCACTCTCATCATATTTTGCTTTAAAAATGGCACAATCAACAACGTTTTGACTAAAATAGCTTCCTAAGACTGGCCTGGACATCTGTATCTCACTTGCCTCGTCACTGCCGGTCTTCATAGAAGAATCCAAATACTTCTTATTGATTGCAATCTCAAAAAATTAAAATCAAATAAAATGGAGTCATTTGATTTTGTTCAATAATTTTAACACAAACAAATGCTCATAAATAGCAATGGTGTCAGGGCTTCTTCCGCATTATTTTCCTGTCATCTCAAGTTTTCCAATGGAGCACTCCATTTTCTTCTTTATAATTTTATTTGCATTCAAGAACCCAAGATATGAAATTTTAAGCTGGAAATGCATCTTCGGTCTGTTCCACAACATTTGAAGCTCACATTTTAAGACCATCAATTCATGCGGGTCATTCACGTGTCCATGCAAACTACACAACCGTCACTCAATCTCTAGAGCACGGTACCTTTCGTGCCACTTTCCAAACCGAACCCGTCCTGCTTTTCCGAGAGAGCTTCACTCCCTCCTCTAATGCCCTGAATGCGTCTCTAAGTAGCGACACTCTTTTCCCCATCGACTTCGTGCTTTCGATTTGAATTGAGTTGCCAGTCACATGGAGTAAACAGCCGCCATCTTGGTCTTCGCTTGAGATATGTGTATCACGCTTTTACCATTTCGCGAATACTTAAAAACTAGTCGGTCATATCTTTAACTTGGAGCATTTTAAACAGTTTCCTCAGTGTTGTAATTTGATGGTTAAACTTTAGAATTTTGTCACTCTGAGATACTTTTAATTAAAAGAAAATCGAGCTTTAGCGCTAAGGAAGGTAAAAAAAATGTTCTAGCAATGGAGCATTGGCATGAGAATTGCTTCTGTCTAGAGATAAAATACGTTATTTTATATTAAAGCATATTAATTCAAGCATCCATACTATTAAAAAATTAAATGGATATATAATTGGTATTCTAACAAATATATAATTCTGCTCTGTGTTTTAAGGAGTAAAATCTCTAAATTAGGTAAGCATCCTTTATTTAAGATTATGATATAGATAATTGAAAAGTAAGTATAAAACAACACGAAAATCCTATTGAAGTAATTATTTTCTACTGATTTATGAATTATTCATATATATATATATCATGATGGCAGAAATACCGCGACGCTGCGTCATGCCGTCGCAGATTTTGGACAATCTGCAGACTATTTTTTATAAAGTTTATCATGTGCTCATATAAAATAAATCCCATCATGAAAAAATATAAAAGTTATTAATCACACTTCTAAAGACTTAGCAATTATTATAAACACATGTGCTAAAATATGCAATTCCTCTCGCAATCTTCGTCCCCCCCCTCTTTTTCTTCCTATGCTGAATGGGCTGACCTAGTGACGTGCGATTTGACCTTTAAAGTAGCTAACTGCCTCATGCAGTTCATTGCCATACGTTTCTATGCGTTTTATTCCGATACATTTCTGAACGGAACTTTGGTTTCTGGAAATAACATGGTTTTTACTTTGAGATGGCTGCGTATATAGATAAAATTCTGTTTTGATTGCGATTCTACACGATTACGAAAACTTAAAGCAGCATTATTTACGCCAGCCTGAAATAAACCTCCCGAGTTTTCGATCGATCTCTCGACTGCAAATCATATATTTTTTAAAATCAGGAGCGAAAAAAGAACAAATTCTGAAATTGATAAAGACGAGGAACAGAGTTCAACCAAGATTGCCAATTTTAAGTTTCTAACATTAGTTAAGAAATATGAATTATTATTATACACACTTTCAAAATGTATCTACGTATGTTCAAATGCAAAAATTCCATAAAATCAAAGTAGCTATCAAAATTTTAAGGAAGACAGTTTCTCGACATTCTTGTGTTTTGCAAATAACAAACAATGATACTATGAAATATTATATGACTTTATAATTAGCAGAACAATTTTATCAGTTGCATACAAAACCATTAAAATGCATATCAGGGAAATGTGTTAAAAAGTTTAAAAGTTTTTTTTCGTAAAAAACAATTATTAGTGCATTTTAAATTAAAACATCATACTAAAGAAGAGACTTCTTGGCATACTTTTTTTTACAATAACAGGAGGCATAAATCTTATATACTAAAAGCCGAAGGTAAACAAGCGTATGATGTATCTATGTCCGGCTATCTTCTACGAACGCGAAAGGAGAAACGAGCGGAAGGTACCAAAGATGGGGAATAATCCAAAGAATCATTTCAACCATTGAAATTCTGAAATTACATAGTTAAAAGATATTAATTAAAAACGCGTAAATGAATGAAATTTTATTGCTGCCATCTATCAAGCTCCTATATGTCGACTATTGTATATATAGATAGAAATATTGTAGGAGCCATCTATCAGCAGCTCCTATAACTATCTAGCATCAGTTGTTCTTGCATCTAGTTTGTATAAAGATTTTTTTCTTTTTTCTTATTTTTTAAGGGAGCTTCGAATTTTGGAGTTTTATTAATAAACATCGGAAAAAATGTTTTCCTGCATTTTTCTCTCTCTCTCTTTTTTGTCGTAAGGTGTTTCGCAACATTTACGTTTTTGGGAAAATATTAATTTTATCCGTTTTTCTTTTCATTATTATTCAAATGCAGGCAAGACAAACTATATGTTTCTGGTGTTTAATTTATCAGTTTGGTGTACTATTAAATCGTTTATCGTTTCTGTTTTTTATTTCGTTGTATTTTCTTTGCAAAACAAATGGTATAAATCTGTTTTAATTTATGGTTGTAAGTCTAGCGTTTTCATTCAAACCATACTGTTTTTAGGTAGCAAAGGCTAAGAATTGAAAGTTTTAATCAACAAGAGAGGATTCAAAACAGATTTACGTTTGTTGGGGAAGCTTAGTGATAATATTTGTGAGGGAAAAACAGAGGCGTAGAAAAATGTGGATTCCTAGAAACGCTGGGTTATTAACTATAAGGTTAATTAAAAGGTTGGATTTAAAAAATTTTAACGAAACAATATAGAGTTCAAAGGATTTCTTTACGTTTTGGGGAAACGTAACGTATGCGATTAACAATGTGTAGAAAAATAAACCGGAGGTGGGCATGACTAGATTTGAAAGAATATTTACATTTATTGAGGAAGCATTTATTGGGGAAAGTAAGTGACAATATTTCTTGAAAAAAAAAAAAAACGGAGCCGGGCATATGAAAAAAAATGTGGATCCCGAGAAACGTTGGGTTATTAGCTATAAGGTAATTAAAAGGCTGGATTAAATAAACCGGAGGCAGGCATATGAAAATAAAGTAATAAAAAGACTAGATTTGAAAGAATATTTGAGTTTGTTGGGGAAAGTAAGTGACAATATTTGTTGAAAAAAAAACAAAAAACGGAGGCGGGCATACGAAAAAGTATGGATTCCGAGGCGTCGCATGACCACACTTCTTCTCTCCACCAGGGAATGACGCATTATTCGAGACAGCCCATGCAACGTCGGGCCACGCAGCTAGTCTTTAAATAACATCCAACATATTGAAGAATATTTCATTTATATGGGCTAGTGATGTATTGTTTTGAAAAATTCACCAAAACAAAAAGACACCAAGTGCTGTGTTTAAAACGGAAAAGTACCCAAATATAATTTTCTGCATAGGTATTTGTATAGTATGCTTAATATTACTTCTGGAACAACTTGATACTTCATTATTGTTAATTATCTGCCCAAAGAAAAGATTGATCTTCATATATTTATGTTTTTTAATTTATACAATTATATTATACAAATAATAAAGATGTTATATGGTTTTTAATTTATGTTTGTCGTATTTTAATAGTTGTAGGTTGATATAAATATTTCAAAAAAAGAAAGCAAAATATTTATAGTCGCGGACTATTCTGCAGACTATTCTTAAGAGACCCAACCTCCGTTGCAGACTATTGAAAAGTATTCTGCCACTGGGTATATATGTAATTATATATATTTTTAATTACATGTAAAAAGACTTTGCATGTATTAATTAATTTGGATCGCTAACTTGAATAATTTAAGTTAACATATATGTTTGTATTAGATACTATACTTAAATAAATTTAAATTTTAAAAAATCTGATTTAAATAAAAAAAAATCAATTCTTTTTTATTTTTTTAGAAAAATTATTATTTTTATCAACTCTGGTTTGAAGTAATTTATAACTTAGAAAGTCTTAGCAAAAAAAAATTGAATAAAATTATTCTTCAAAATGATTGCGAACTATTTCAAAACACGCATTTAGTATAGTATGTGTTTTAATATAAAAATAAATTTTTATTTAAGGTAAAATGATTTTTTTATACGTATATCATTAAGTATTTAAGTTATATTTGGGAATCTGTAAACATTTGTTAATAAAAATCCACATTCAACGAACGAAACTCCGTATTTCTCAATAGCAGACTTAGGGAGAGAGTTGCTGTTACCTCCAAAATGGCGGACGATTGAACGTGTCGCTACTTAAGAGACATATTCAGGGCTTTACCTCCTCCATCTTGTGGTTTTCGCTTTTGTGCGAGAGGGACGCGCCCCCCCCCCCTTACACAAGATGGCATTTCAGTTTTATGGCTAATGCGTCGAATTAATATCTGGACCGGTTAAAAATTCAAGCATTTCGAATACACCTAGGCAATTCTCATTGGATTTTGCCATTGAGGAAGGATTTTGATATGATATGCGCCAAATGGAGTAGTTAGGCATGATTGGGAATGTCCCGTTTTAGGTAATATGAGGCAAATCAACCCGATGTATACAAGAAAACAGATCTAGAGGGCTGCAGCATTATAGGCAAAAGTAGACAATAGATTTTTTAGCTTAAAAATTTTCTTTACTGATACTAAATCATTAGTTAGTTCATTTTTACACTGAACCTTTCAGAAGTTTTTGAAACATGCGCAATGAAAGATATTAGCCTAAGCATTTTTCAAAATATGAATCCAAAATAACATATTTTTAGTTTCATGTTCGTTTAAGGAAAGAAAATTAAGAAAATGTAAAGAAATAATTTGACAATAGCGAAACTTTTTTATATTCATTTCATTATTTAAAAGCTTAGAATAAATTTAAAATAGCTGAATTGAAAGCATTTCACTTATAAGCAAACACTGATTAAATTATTTAAAAGTCAATAGAATAGCTATTATAATACGGGATTAATATTAATAAAATTGTTTACAATGATTAAAATTATGGATTTTTTTTAATATAACGAATGGCAATTCGAAATGTAAAGGCATATACATCCAGAGGGCCCCAAGATTACAGGCCCAGGTTCCAGGCACTCCAATACGTTTAATTAGCCCCAATGTCATCCAGGAGTGGCGTTTGTATTCGTCCGACACGACTGCACGGTCTGCCCAACGGGGAGGCAGGTTCTCCCCGACAGAGGGGCACGACCTGCATTACAAGGGGAGGGTTCTTCGTCCCATGTCTACGCAACTGGCTCAGTAATGGAGAACTTCAGTATTTTTTTAAAAAGGCGTGAAAGCAATCCGTATTTATAGGAAAAAATAATTCTAATTTCAAATAGGAAAGTTATGTTACAAAAATTTATTTATGTAACTATTGAGAGCGATAAATGTACAAAATCGCAGAAAAGATTATACAATCCTTGACGCACTCTCATTGACTGACTGGATTTTGACGTCACATGTGTCCGTCTCTTCGGCGACTCGTATCGCCGTTCGCAACTTCTCAGTTATATCCGAAGCATAAAATTCATTTCTTAGCACATTTTTATTCAAATGCCTTGAAAGAATGTGTATTTCTGTGAATGTAATAGAAAGATTCTCCTGCAATCAGCACTTATAATGTTCTAAAATGGTACAAGCTATTCTGTAGTATTTTTATAGATCTCTTCGAAAGCTTCGGAACAAAGCAAGCTACTCAATTTCTTTCAGTATAAGCCTTCCTTCCTCGTTAGTTTATAAGCAGAAAGCAAGGAAAGGAAGCAATACAAATTTGTTGTCATTACATGTGCTTGGCCAGGTTTCCAGCTTGCCCGATGGCAAATGGGCCCCCTTACTCATAAGTCAATATGGACCCTCGGGATATGTACACTGTAAAAAATCCACCTGAAAATTCAGGTGAAAATTTACTGATTTTAACGGAAAATTTCCATAATGTCTTGAAACCGGTATTTTCCCCTTAAACATACGAGCACTTTCCGTAAAACGCGAATCGGGAAGGCGAAAATGGGCTTTTTCCGTTTTTATGGCTGCCGTAACTGGTCTAACCGGTTTAGAATTGGCGACAACGCGCAAAATTTCGAATCCGAAATGTATTACTTTCTGTTCAAATGTATTAAAAAACATCAAGGCCAAAAGATATCAGCAAGTTATTACCATAAAATACACATATATAAGGCATAAAGTCAATATCTGTTTTAAATGTGTGTATTTTAAACGAGTATAACTTTAATATGCTATTCATTTTGATTCATTTTCGTTTTCCCCCAATTGACTCTCTCGCCAAACAACCTTGAATAGGCGCCAAGAAAGCCGGGAAGCAAAAGTGAATCATGGAACCGCGCCGCCATCTTATGTCTCTGGAAATGTTATTAGTAAAAATTGTGATAATCGAGTTTAACCAAAGAACTTATAAGAGAAGAAGCGACACTTCGAAAACTTGGCAGTTTGCCAAAAACCAATTCTGGCGAGATTTTGTAAGGAAGCAAACATTTAGAAAGTCTCGCCAGGTCCTGTTGCGCAAAAGAATGCGCAGGGGATTTTATTTGTTTTGATCGTGGCGTGGGTTAACTTTGGTGAGCTTGCAACGGATTTTTTTTTTTTGTCGTCTTTGATTCTTCTAGCTTGCTTCTAGGTCTGAGAAAACAGAATTCAGCATGAATCATGACAGATGCATTTCTTGCAACGCCACTCGTTCAAAATCGCAGGAGTTGAAATATTTTCGCTTCCCAAAAGACGAAGAAAGGTATGAACGAATTTTACTCATTTTTCAACCTTCGGCTTAGTGTATACATAGTTCGTTCTCGTGTCAATAAATTTCTTTAATGCTCGCATTATGTTTTATAGATCCGCATAAACACAGCATAACAGGATGGCAAGTCACACTGTCTGCTTTCCTTCTTCTGGTACCTCAATTGTTTGGAAAAAATGAAATTTGTCCTCCTCAGCCTCTTCAACCAAGATGCTTTAGAAAACTATTTTTCTCGGGTATGTTGTTTATTGCTTGAAATTAATTTATTTAATTATAAAATTTGAGTTTGGTAAAAGAAAGCTGTGTAAATTAATAAATTGCTTTTATTTTATTGAACTTATTTAACCCAACTTTTTCATCATTTCTTTAGGTATTCTTTAAAAAATTCAATGTCAAATTTCAAATTATTTTATTATAAACACAAATTTGGAAGGTTCAATTTATTCTAAAATTTAACAATATTTTTAACATTTAAGAAATGTTTTAAGGCTGTCTTAAATGAAAAATAAGTAAATTGTGTAAAATAATTTGCTGATTACTATAAAAAATACATAGAAACTTAAAAATGTTTATTAATTCCATGTGTTTAATTGATATTTTCTCTTTAGGCGAGGCGAATGACCATCCTACTCCAGTGACAGGACACTGATGTTATTACTGAATTGATGTTTGCTATGTGGAAATGCCAACCATGAGCCAGATGATGACATCATTCCACCCAAATCATCCCGCAAACGGATGAAGATTGCCTAGATCTTGTTATTGATGAACCATCATGAATTGCCCAGAAGCGCAGGAAAATTGGGATGATTTGGAGCTCAACAGTGCCACTTATGTGGCAGGCTACATTTCAACAGTATCTCTTCAGAAAATCTACTGTGAACTCAGCAAATTAAATATATGCCAGCAACGCAGCAACTGCCACTTATATTCTTCTGTCATTTAAAGAGTTTGCTAACTCAAAAGCCGGATTACAATATCCTTCGCAACTCTTTGTAAATTGTATTTGTAAATCCGGTGAAATTTTCAACTATATTTTTTCAAACACAAGTCATCAAAGGGGAATTTTGAAAAGATTAAAGATTTACAAATGAGTTAATATTGTTCTAAAAGCCATCAATTTACTTCATGGCAAACTTAGTTTTTGTTTGGTTGATCAAGTTCAGCTGAGATAGTTATAATTATTGTATACATATATTTTCTTTATAATAAATTTTTATAGTAATGAAACAACTGAAAAACGTGAAATATATATAAATCATATTTTTAAATGGTTTTGTGATACTGTTGTGAAATTTGGAGCTCTTGGTAAGTATTTAAGACAGTTGTGTTAAGCACGGTTGTTCTTGAAGATTTCTAGTGTTGATCAGTTATTTCTTGAATACTTGATTTTGGTTTGTTCAGTCTTGTTTTCCCCCATGGTAAAATGTATTCAGTGAAGTTTTTGCTGATGTTGAAAGTTTTCTTACGTATTGGTAACTTTTAGCTGCTCCTAGAGACAGAGGTTTTTTGTATAGTGTAGTTTATGTTTCAGGGTAAATTTTTTTATTAATTGTGTTTAATTTAATCGTATCATGTAGCACCTGACACAGGAACACAGCATTTTTTTTATTGGTGTCTGTCTTGGGAAAAATTTTAAAAAAAGCTTCAGTTCTTATTTATTAGTATTTTTAATTATTGTTGTTGCCTGTTAGTATTTTTTTGTCAGTATTTTCAACTGTTAATTCTAAGTTGAATAAATTGTGATTTGAATTTCTTTTGTAATGTGTATTCTTTGCATGTTGATAGAGTTTACATTCACAAATAATATTCATTTACCTACATTGTTCATGAAGCGAAAATTTTCGTTTCCACCTGACTTCTATGAATACTTTGATATGTAATTCAGGAAAATGATTAATTAACTTTAACGTAATTATGGATTTTTAAGGAGAAGTAACATTTTTTAAGATACATAATTATACTAAAAATTAAACAGTTCTATAATAAATACATTACTTCTTGCAATATGATGAAATCGTGTGTTTTCTTGAGAAAGATATGAATTAGCTTTTTTTCCATACAGTAATTGTGTGTATATGTATGTTTGATAAATAATTAATATAATATTTTTAAGGTCCTTAATTTTTTCCAAAAAAGTCCTTAATTTTTGTTTTGTAAAAAGAGTGGGAACCCTGTAGGGGATTTTTATGTTTTTCCTGTAAAAGAGGATATTGTTAGAGTAGAAAAGATTGATGTTGTAAAAGTTTTAGAAGAGCCATTTGCAATAACCGTGAACAATACTACTTTAAAATTTGAATATTGTATTGTTTAGCAGAATATGTAACAGACCACCTTTTTCTTTTAATGTATTTCCTAATATATTCTTTAAGCATCATTTTGCATTTATGACCCATTTTACCCCGAGATGGGGTAAAATGAGTCAAAGCTATTCAAGCTAAGTTTAATTAATTTATAATTAAAAAATAATTGTTAAAATTACATAAATATGTCCTGAAGGAATGTAATGTCAAGATGCAATTGAAAAAAAAAAAAACAGGAAAATTTTATGATTTTATTGCTACAAAACTTTGAATGTGAAAATAAGCTAAAAAGTGACCCATTTTACCCCACCTGACCCTAACTTTTGTTTTTGCAAATATTATTTATCTATTTAAAACTTAATTTGTTAAAAAAAATAATAAAACTTGTATAAGGATCTAGCTCCATAATTTCTACTTGAGAAATTTGTGATATTCTTTGGAAATCTGAAGCTTTTTTATAATATAAAAAAAATAAGAATTTTCATTTTAAGATGGGCTTTTTAACATTAACTGAAAATTGGGTTATTTGGGTGCTATAATTGTAGTGACCTAAATATTGCAATTATTGAATATGAACCTATATTATATATTTATTGTTAACAATACAAAGTTGGATTATAAAAAAAAGAATGTATATTTGAAGAAAATTTTGTGAAAATGTAAAAATTTTAAAAAGTATTTCCTGAATTAAATAGGAAAATTTTGTTAAAAATAGGGAAGTTAAATACCAGTTGCTTTATTTGGGTATGAAATCCAAACAAAGTTTAATTTTTTCAAACAAGTATAATTTTCAGTGACATGAGAATTGTGGATGAAATTTAAAAGAAAATTTAGCTGTTTATTTGGACCCTAAAATTGTGGTGATATAAATATTATTACACATACTAAACGTGAACTTATGTTAAAGGATGTGAAGTTGAATTATTCAAAAATGAAAAGATATAGAAAATTTTTGTGAAAATGCAAAGATTTTAAAAAGTATTTCCTGAATTTAGTAGGAAAATTTTGTTAAAATTAAGGAAGAGTTAAATACCTGAAAAAAAGATTGAAGGAAAGCACATTGAAGTATTTATAGGTGACAGACATTGTGTGCACATGGAGAGTTTTATTGCAATTGCACATTCCAAAATAAATAGAAACAAGATATGGGATTCAATTTCATCAGCTTTTGTATGTTTTCATTGTGATTTTTGATTAGATAAGTTTTAAAAAAGATTTAATTTGGTATGATTAAATTTTTTTTTCTAGCAAGTCAATTCACCCTTAAATAGATTCTAGGAGCAGTTGTACATTAGAAGTATTGCTTTCATTAAGAATAAGCAGCATAAACATTAGAGACACATCATAGTATTAACCAGGAAAATGTTGAATATTTTGTGTATTTAAAATGGAAGCATTTTAATAATTTAATCTCAAACTCATGAACTATTTTTAAAAAAACAATTATTCCCCTCTCCTTCCAGTGTTATATACTTGCTTTCATTCCTTAAAATTCAAAAGCATTTTTTTTTCCTGTAACGGGCTTAAGAGAAAGTAGATTGCATAAAATCAATTGAATTGATCTTTCTCAATTTATTCATGTTATTACTATTTATTCCGACTCTCGATTTTTAGTTGCGTCATTTCATTGTATTCCATTGAATATGAATTTTATTGGTGATAAAAACTGAAGCATATGCTGAGTAAATTCAGTAAAAATGAAAATTAAAGAAAATGAGTTCAATAGGGTGTTGCTGAAAGTAGGAAGAATAATGGAATAATGGCACTTCCATGATACTCAGGGGAAAAAAGAACAGTAAATTAAGGGGATCACATACCCCTTAAAGAGTGGAAAAGTGTGGATTTTGCGAGAAAGGGTTGATCATGCCCCGGACTCATTAACTCGAAATGA
>BGPR01024217.1:0-23458 GCA_013235015.1 Araneus ventricosus | reverse complement strand
GAAATATATAGTACAACTATTATTGTACTATTTATTCATGACTGAAATATATAGTTCAAATCTTGAAATACCAGTAAACATGACTGAATTATATTGTAATTACCGAAGCAATGTTTGCAAGAACGTAAAGATTTTGAAAATCACAAGACCAATTGATACGTCATACGTATACAAATAAAAGATTTTCTATTACACATTTGCATTTGTTTATTTTGTCCAGCCAAAGTTATTTTTGTTCGAATGCAATGTTTTATTACCTTTCTCTCAGAAAATCAGCTTCTGTTATTACTTAAGTTTTCTTCTTTAGTTATATAATTTATTTCAATTTTTTTTCTTTTTTTAGGTCGCTAAATTGCTTGTTAAAATTTTTTTTTTCATGTATGCTTCCACTTCATGTCCATCTAAACCGATTACAAAGAAACATAAGGATTTTAGATACGAGGACATGATATGGTGTTAAATATATATTACCGAGTGAAAAATGCTGAAACGTTTTCTTAACTAATTTTTTGTGTAAATAGAATTTGCCATTCTTTATAAGACAAATTACTTAAATAAAAACATTTTGCGCTGAAAAACGAGACTGAACCTCAATGAATTAATTAGTTTAGAAATATGAAATAAATTAAATTTGACAATGTAAAATTAGTCTACTTTAGAGACGTTATTAAAGCTCCCTTTAAATACAAAATAATAAATGTTAGTTTATTGTTAGAAAATTAGTTACCAAGTGAAAGAAATTTGTGAAGATTAATAATTATGAAGATATATTATGAAGGTTAATGTATATAAGCCGTTTTCAACGTAGTGACAATTTATACTACTTGAAGAAGGGGAAAATTTTCAGTGTTCGTCAATGCACATATACAGCTTCAATAGAATTCCCATTATAAAGCGGAAAAGCAATCAAAGACCCGAAAATTCATTATTTCAAGATACACGTTATTTAACTCTTGAATTCATTCCCGGAAACCCCACCCTTCCAGTAAACATTTGTGACATTTAATGACACCTTACCCAATACCTTGCGAACTCGGGGAGAACCCATTATTTGTTGGAGCGGAGGATTATTTGTTCCTCACACACAACAAAAGAAAGACGAACACAAACACTTCTTTTGTCTTGCTTCTGTTGAGATAACTGCAACACGACCAGAGCGGAACTGTGAATTTTCCTCTTTTGCGACTGCGGCAATTAGCTTGGTGGCTACCCGTGGTTTTTTTGGGTGGATGCTGCACGTTCCGTTTGGGGGGATGGAAGAAGAGGGGGTTGTAATGACCGAAGTTTGGTTTCACACCCTCCGAGGTGGTATTGGAAATGGTGACAGGTGGAATTCGATCAACAGGAAGTATTAAATTAAAATCAAATGCGTGTTTTGGAGTTAGTGTTGATTAACAGAATTTGATTTTATGTTTGAAAATGTCATAGCTCGATATAAATTTTATAACTCGATATCGATTTTGTTTTCTAGTGCATTTTTTTTTTGTTTACTCTTTGTGGCTTTTGTTCTTTGTGTGTTTGTTGTGTGTTTATAGCACTCTGTAAATGGAGTTTTCTCTGTAGTGTGCTTTTCTTTAAATAAATAAATAAATAAATAAATGTTAGATGAATTCGGTAACGATATGAGTTGTTGACGAAGAATCGGTGTAAATTATTTCCTGCATGCTATTTGTTTAATGCTTTTCTTTTTTTGTTTCTGATGAATGTTTCTTGAATTTTGCTTTCGTAAAAGAAGAGAAAGCTTTGAAAACATTTTTTTACTAGAGTTGAGTGATTTCTGAAGCTTGGATTTCTTTAACGTATTGTCTGACAAATCAATCCAGGCGTGTTTTTATTAAGAGCATCTGCAGTTTGTGTGACGAAGTTTCTGAGATTTGGTAGATTAAACTTTAAGAAAAGTCCAATAAACTTTGAATTGAATCAGCCTTTTTATTTTTTGAATGACATTTAACTTTTTATTGCGAATTATTCGTATTGGAAATCTTTGATTAAAAATGGTGCGAAAAGAACAATGAAACTTATAAATTTCTTGCAAATGAAAGAAAGAATAGTAGAAATTAACTGGAATTTCGTCTAATGAAGCCTCGTAGTTAAATGAAACAAATACACTAGAAATTTTAATCTGAAGCAAGACAAAACAAGAAACTGAAAGTAGAAATTACAAATTAATTTATATATATTTTCAATAATTTCATCAATATTGTTTATATATTTTCACAGAGACTGTTAAAAAAAAATGCAATATTTTTTGAACAACAATGTATTTCATTCGAACAATATTGATGGGTGCTAAAAGAAGCTAAAATTCCGGTGACAAATATTTTTCTTATTAAACTTCAAATATAAATGTCGCAAAAATTTGTTTCTAATTTTCAATATGAAAAACAAACAAACCTAAACATTAAAAAAAAACCTAAAAATTCAATGTTTATATAGGGTCTACAAATTTGTGAACAATTTAGCACAGTTGAATTGGCAATTTTAAGAAGGGAACGAATGCAAAAACTTTTTCTCGGGGAAACAAGAGAAAACTTCCTATTTTTCTTATTGTTTTTTAACTGAACTTTTATATGAGATTCTTTACATCAGTGATTTTCTTAGTGATTTTCGCTCCTTTTTCACATCTAACAATGGGAGTCTATATGATGATACAAGTTCTTTTATTCTTCTTTCTATTCAAGAAATTTTTGAATCAACAATATAAGCTGTAACGATTCGATCTCAATGATTTAGTAAAACATTTTGCAGGTATTTTTATAAGCAGATAATTAGATAATTTCGTTTTACATTTCAAAAGCAATATATGAGAAATTTAACACATAATTTAGATTTACTTTAATTTATTTAGTAAAAACTTTTGTCAATTATTTTTTTTATAATCTACTATATTAAATATGTAGCTTAAAGCAGAAACTGTTTATCTGAAAACGATACAAATTACTATGAGAGTAATTGATTCCAAACTGTCTAATTATCACAATTGTTTTATTGATATTGCTGTTACAAGAATGGAATATGAAAAGCTGGAATTTAATCTACATTCGGCAGATTTTTTGTTTTATTTTCAAAGAGTATTTTCACCTTTTCACTATGCAGCATGTACACGTGAAAATGAAGGTATAAACATAAAACATAACAAAAACTTTGTTACGGTACAATAAATATCGAGTAAACGCCTTGTTCTTCCCTGCTGGCAACAATATACCATTGTTGTTGGCACTTGTAAATCATTTCTGTCAAAGACTGTCAACTTTCGGTTAGTAGGAAGGAGAACTTTGGATTCAGTTGAAGTAGGTTTTACTAAACTTTTGCTGGAATCTAGACAAAGAGCGAGCTTAACTCAGCTAGATTCACGGAATATTTGTTGAAGGCACTTGTTTAAATACCTGGTTATGTTTAATTGATATACTGAATTATACTAACCGATTCATGACATTTGATGGTCACGAGACATGAAAATTACGAGATATACACGACTGCTGATGTTCTCTTGAATATAACTGAGCGTTGCCTGCTGCTATAGCGTCACGCATTTTTTTCTTGCGCAAAGGATTCCAAAATGAAATTAACGTGGCACATTTTATGCATCTCACGTAAGCACGAATTAACTCCATTCATGGTCATACGTCATCACACGTCAAGCGCTTCGCAAGCATGAGCAATTACGGTTGACGCGTATTATAAAACGAATATTTTCATAATTGCGACGTCTCGTGAACTGATTTCTTTAGATTTTTATAGCAATTGCTTAGCAATATTTTTCTCATACGAAGAAAATCTAAAACGTAAGTGTGGATTTTTGGTGACATTTCTTCATAATTTATGGTTCGTGTTTTGCCACGCGATAAAGCTTATGAAGTAGACAGTAGTTAGACTGTCTATTTTACATTAAAAAAATAATAGGATCGAAATACAAAAAAACCCACCCTATTAATCGTTAGTAAGTCACCACAGGAAAGATTACCCGCTAATGTTATTCGGCTATGGTATAACATGAAGTATACTTGTGGGAATACTACATCTAAGATATCGATACACATAAAATGCAGTTATATGGCATATTTTTCACTGATGATTACTGCATTTTTAACGGATGAACACATGTTTAAAATAGATATACAATCTTTACACCTAGTGTTAATACCCATCCATTCACTTCCAATGCAATACAAAATTTCAAACGTAATTTATATTTCCAAACTTTCCCCCAAAACTGTTCATTTACTAAGGTTTATAAGTATGATTTTCGAAAAGTAACATCAATTTCAAGCTAAAATTACTATTTAATTAGAAATACACTTGAAGTGCCTATAAAATTTATGATTTTAACAGCAAATCTATTATGGTCAATATGGATTAACATGGGTTAGCTTGGTTGTCAATGTGGTTTATGGTTAACGTGGACAATATCCGGTTAAAGTGGCAAATGATTATCCACTTTAACCGCTTTTTATCCATAATAACCGATTATAAACATGGACCGTAACATATATATAAGAGCGAATAATTCCTACAACGCATCTCATAATAAATGCATTATTGCTTATCTATTGCCTTAATGCAATCACAAAAAAATGAGAACGAAATTTAGTTGTTGAATGCAATTAAACGCGCAAATTCATTTGTTTCAAGATACTTAACGATCTAATGGCTTAAAACAAATTTTAAGAGTTTTTCAGTAGCTAGATAAAGCAACGGCTAAATACTGGTAACTTTTATTCCTTACTTTGCCTGCCTTTCCATGTCTCTCCGATCAGTTGTGAAGAGTAGATACTTAAAGTCATAGATTTCTTCCCCTCCATATGACAGAATCCTTATTCATTTCGCGCTTGTGTCATGGAGTTTATTCGACACTGTTCGATTTATTGTCCGTTCGTTCGGTACGTTTAAGGATGTATTTCCTTATTTTTGTTTGATTAGTATTCAGATCCCGAGAATCTTATTAGTTATGATCGTTCAAAATTTACGAGATGAATCTTGATAAGAATATTCAAAATCATTTAGAACGTATACAAATATTAACCCTTTTTATCCCGACGGTACTTAAAAGTCCCATTTTAATCACGCTTATATCTTCGTGATATGAACTTTTTCCTTGACCGTACTCGCAAAAACACGATGAATGTAGTCCCAACAGCAGGCAGTAGATAGCAGCTGAAGGCAGGAATTTAAAAAATTAATTATTAATTTTATTAAATAAGTTATTTTAATTAATCAAAAGGGTTTTTTTTCTCTCTCCTGGGGTAATTCTGCCCTAAAACTTATCTAATGGTTCAATACTAAAATTGCAAATTTGTTGGTAAATTAATTTGGGATACATAGGGTTAAGGAAGATTACTGGGAAACAAATATGATATTCCAATTTTTCCAAAAGTTGAGTTCGTAATCAATATTATAATCCGTGACATTTTTCTCTTGCATGTTTTCTCAAGTGATGAAAAATTCGTAAAAAGTATAAATTTCTTTTTAGTCGGATCTGGGTCCGCCGGAGCCGTGGTGGCCAACCGACTTTCCGAAAATCCTGACATTCGAGTGCTACTCCTGGAGGCTGGGGGAGCACCCAAGCTGAAAAGTGAAGTACCCATCCTGGCTGCCCAGCTACAGATGACCAGGAATGACTGGAGGTACCTCACCGTACCTCAGAAGCATTCTTGCTTCGGCCTCATAAATAGGGTGAGTGCAGTCACATTACCAAAGGAGAGCTATCGCTGAATTGATAAAAAATGAAAGCAATTATATCCACAAAGCACTAACAACTGATTATAAACTGGTTGACGATTTAATTTCGTTGTATAACTGCAGAATAAATTTCAAAAACCTATTTGAGATGTACCGTAATCTGGGAGTTACTTTGCACCAATTTTCATGGCCTCAAAACGAATTTCGAGATTAGTTGCAGACATTCCTCTAAAAAAAAAGAGCGTTTCTGATATTTTCCTCTTTGGGTTATTACAAAAAAAGCGTTTTACAGCAAAACCTGAATCATGCAATAATTTAATAGAAAATTATCTTGTTTCGAAATTTTGAGGCAAAGTTACCTCATAGGTAGGGATGCTTTGCAATGGTTATTTTTTTCAGCACGTTTCGTAACAAACGCAATTATATGCAATGGTAGACATGTATATTGATTACCTAGGTGGAGATATACAAAAATATCATGTAGTTTAACAAAAAAAATTCGAACTAAATTACCCATTTACAATTTTTTCAGTTTCATTTTTATAATAATCTGATTATAATATTTGTCAGCTCTTTTATTTATAAATTTATCTATTACCACATCTTTCTTCGAAAGGTAAGCATTTATTATCATTTAAGGTCCAAAGTAGTGACACGGGAAAACAAAGAAACTCAATTTTACTATACAAGCTGCAACGGTCTTTTCCTCCTCATTGATGAAAACCAAGGGCCTTCCAGGTTTCCTTACATGAAGTTGCTTTCTTCTATAACAAATTATTCACTTCGGGATACCGAAACCGGCTTCTGCGTTATTAAGAGTATTCTCACTTTTCAAAATGGTATTAAGGCAAGCTTCCAGGGTGTCTAGAGAGTAATCCATATACTTAAGACCCTAACTTCGTTTTATGCACCCTGGGAAATCCGCAGCGAATCCAAACGTTGTTCCTATTATTAATTAATAATAAAATTGGCAAAATTTTATTAAAAACCATCTGAGGATACTTTGTACCGGCAATTTCCATGGTGCAAATAAATCCTCTTTTTCGGTGCAAAGCTATCCCATATCAGAAAAAATTAATATCTTGACAAGCAAGTTTAATTAACTATTGTCTTTCACCTTGAAATGCACTTGCCTTAAAAAATGCTGTTCTTTCTTCACCAGAGGCAGATTGTTTAATACTAAATTTTTTACTGCAAAGCTGATCCAATGTTTTCTTCGTTCTGTAATTTCTTGAATCATTGTTATACTAGTTTAAGCAATGAAATACACTCGTCAGTGTTTTTATTATTTAAACATGTATAAGTTAAGCAATGAAAATTTTCAAATGTGATTTTTTTTTCGTTTGTTCTAAAAATCTACACCTACCTGTAAGCAGTGGTCTATATTTGAATTTTCAGCAGAAATGTTATAATGGTGCAAAGTCACCTTCACTGGTGCAAGTAAACCCGCATTACGGTAATTTTTGGTTTCACTTTTTTTTCCTTTTTCAAGGCATTTGTATCTACGCATAATGTGTTTGTAATCTTTTTTATTTTTTAAATAAAGGTTCACGTATACCTACCCAACCGACAGGGAGCCGTCCTGGCTCCAAGTTCGGGGATAATCTGTGGTGTTAAGTCTTTAGGGTTTTTGGAGAAATTTACAAATAATTCTATGGGAATAACTCTCAGTTACATTTTCGACGCAAAGATGGAGCAAGAGCCATCTTTGGCTGCGCAACAGGTTTTTGCTTAGAGGACAACTATGTCATTCTGATACATTCAAAATTTTTGTTAAACCATTTGACTAATGTATGTAGTCTTTGTTGTCACTGTGGAATAATGCTTACAGTTATAATTCAGTTTATTACTATATACATTATTTTAAATATACTCGTTTAGTTAATGATTTTGTTGGCATGTTTAATAATGCATGCCATTATACAAATTTCTTTATGTAAATCACAATCTTTCTGTCTACAGCAAATGCCCTGGCCTCGTGGCAGAGTCCTGGGAGGTTCGAGTATCTTGAATTACATGCTGTACGTCCGCGGCAATCGGAGGGACTACGACCAGTGGGCCAGAAATGGAGCTGAGGGCTGGACTTGGAAGGAAGTTTACCCATATTTCTTGAAATCGGAAGATAATCAAGATCCCCATACAGCTTTCAATGGTACGTAGGAAAAAACGTCGAATTGTGAAACACGGACATTGGTAAGAGTTGCAACCATATTATATTGTTGATGAACTGTAACTCAGGAATTACTACAAAATTATTCCAATTAAAACCTTTGCCATAACAAATGGTTAAGAAATACTTTTTGTAAATATAATTCAAATGCAAGTAGATTTTCAAGATAGATCCTTCTTCTTTTTAATATATCCTATTTCTTTTTGAAAAGGTAATGATTTATAGGTTTGTTACACCAATAAAATATTGACATCTTCGCAATGGGACTCTTTGATAAACTATTTAAATCGAAAAAGCAATTGGTAAAATTATTATCCTTAAGTTTGCTCATAGTTATTTAGTCTTTTTTTTCTAATTAGTGCAGAAAGAAATATCGAAGAAAGATGTTCACTTCATCGGCTTTTCAGACTTTATTTTATGAACTAATGTCGTAAATGTTTTTGTCCGTTTTGGTCAGAGCAGAAATCATTTATGCGTATAGTATTTATACCCAGAAGGAAACAATCTCAGAGTACATATGAGATGTTCCATTATTATTCCCGAAAATTAAATTCTTACCAAAGTTCTGAATTTTATGTATATATATAAAGCACGTTTTTATTTATTTCTGAAAACTTTGAATCATTTTTATACCTCAAAATGTACACGAGTTTTCTTCATAATTTCTTCTGGCCAAGGTAAATTTAACAGACAGATGAGCAAGGCATCGTCAGAAATATTTTTGGCGATGAATATCAAAGCACGGAAAAGTTTTTACCGTATTCCATGTATTTTTATACGCTTTTATTCAACTTGAGTGTCTTGTACACAAATCTTGAGCTCGATTTCTTACCCACTTCCAATCGAGCTACAGCTTTGAAATTTAGCACAGTGGTGGGTTTCCGGAGACAATACAATATTATGCAAAAAATCTGCAATCTATACCTACTTTAAACCTAACAAAATGATATTAAAATTTTAGCCCCATATTTGGGCGATAAAGTTTGGAAGGTGGTAACTTCACGTTGCGTAGGGTTGTAACAACACCACTAGACGACATACAATAGAAGGGGGCGAGGCCTGTGAATCATCTCCATTTCTGAGCAGCTTGAGGTTCAAAGGTCAGATCGGGGAAGTGAGTCTTGTTTCGTCTCTCCGTCTGTGTCGCACTTTTTTCAAATTCGTAATATGTAGTATTCGTAGCGAATATTTAATATGTGTTTCATATTGGAGAATTCGATAATTGAATTTGGTTTACATGTCGTGTCGTGTGTCAGCCGTCATTAAAAAGTAGAAAATAAAATAAATAAATAGAAAAATTTAAGGTATAAACTTTTATTCATGCGAAAAAATGAACGCAAAAGTTGAAAATAATTTTTCTGATTACAATAAAATGCATGGTTCGAATAAAAGAATGGGAGCCTTTACCTTCTAGGAATATTCCATTTGTTTAAGGAAATATACACAAAATATAGGGTGCTATATAAGGCGCCCACGCTTTTATTCGAACCATACATTTTATTTTCAACTTTTGAGTTCATTTTTTTCGCACGAATAAAAGCTTATACCTTAAATTTTCATTATTATTTATTTTATTATTTCTTTATATACTGAGCTTCATATCAAGGGAACTATCAATAATACTATCAAGGGAACTATCAATAATACTACGGAGGATTCAGAGTTAAAATGAACCGAGTCTATATTTTGTCCATTTTACACCAACACTGCCATGGTAGTTTAGAAATCCTGTATTTTCTGTGTCTCCTGAAGACCATCTCCAAGACATCTATACCCCCTTCTCCAATGTCGATACAGCACTGCTCAGAACAGGTTTACTAGCAAAGTTAAAGCACTTAATACGCGAAAACAAATTTTTTATTTGTATTATACCGACACAAATATGGAGTAGGTGAAGTTAATTGTAGAATTAGCATAATAGTCAAAACATGAGTAAAATGCAACACGAATTATTGATTTCAAATGTGGAAGTACCTGGCATATTAATTTTTTTTGTCTGATGGTGTTTCCTTTTCAGGTTATCACGGTACTGGTGGTTACCTGACTGTAAATACTCCTCCTTTCGTCACTCCTCTTGGGCATGCTTTTGAACAATCAGCACTATTCCTGGGATATTCTGTAAACGACATAAACGGGGTCCGCCAAACGGGTAAGTGCGATTTTATCATGTCTAATAAGTATTTTTTTATTAGAAGGTTATTTAAATTTTTATATCTTTTTATGACAGCTAAAATTTGCTGTAAGCATACAAAATTCTAAAAAATATTTTCTAAAATCCGGACTAAATATCGTTGGAACATTGAGTTCGACACCAGGTTACGTTTGAGAATGCTGCATTTTAGTAACTAATTTAAAATCGTATTACTAAATTATTTTCATTGAAAAACAATCTGTTTTTAATTATCAATATTATTTCTAAACAGGTGCTACGATTCCTCAAGGAACTATCAGGAGAGGTTCTCGCTGCAGCACTGCCAAAGCGTTCCTGTCTTCGGCTGGCAAAAGGCCTAATTTGGATATCGTCATAAATGCTTTTGTCACAAAGGTAAAATTGTCACTGATTGTCAAAGTAAGCTGTGGGCAGTTTCAGTACTACGAAATCTAAGCGATATATCATTACTGACATTTATATAATCCTCAGTATGATTTTTAAGTACAGGTGATTAAAAATGATTGCCCTGATTACAAACGAAATTAACTGTTTAATGAACTGTAAGGCAAATTTATTAATATACTTTTTAAAAGTTCATCTACACTTTACTTTTTTAGATCCTTATTGATTCCGACAGACGTGCTCGAGGAGTCTTGTACGACAAAGATGGACACTCATTCGAGGCCCTAGCAAGACGTGAAGTCATTGTTTCTGCTGGATCTGTCAATTCGCCACAGCTCCTCATGCTCTCCGGTATTGGTCCCAAGAAACAGCTGAAGAAATTTGGTGTATGTATACAGCTGTTATGCGAAATTTAGGAACGAAAATACCCTATTGTTGCTGAAATTATAATTTGATGCTGTTTCATAATGCAGAGTAGATAATCATTTCAATATCCCGCTTTTTTTAATAATGAAATAAAGGAAAAAGGGAAAATGTTGATGTCAAGGCAACTTTGGGTCCTGATCAAAAACTGAGACAGTGTGTATCAATTCTGTTGCTGCAAAAGCATTGACAGAGCATGTTTCGTCCAGAACTTGAAAATATTTGTCAGCAAACGCAGTTAAGAGGTTTTTTTTTAAAAAAACATATCAGTGAAATCGCCCAAGTCACTACATTTATCTTAATTTCCTTTTATTTATGATTAACTAATTCTTCGGCGGCCAATTTTATTTCCCAACTTACATATGCATTCACGATTTCAAAAATTATTTTCGTACATTGACGGGGTAAATTTTTTTTCCGTACTAAAAGGAATAGAAAAATGGGTAAATTAGAGAAGCACTGATTTAAAGTTAGCGTATTTTATACTTAATTAGAATTACTATGGTCAAAGAAAATGCAATGTTAGGAGAGACTTTTAGTTCATTCACTTCTTGGAATGTACTAGACTACTAGTCTAGAACAGTAATTATTAGTTTAGAAGACTGAAAATGCATTCAGAAGTCAAGGAAGATATTTTCGACAAATTAAACAAATATTATCATGGAAATTTTCTGCGTAAGTTCGATCGAATTTTATGTAACCTTCTATATTGAGGACGAAGTATTATGTCACTAGAAATAAACAATAAGTCAGTTTTCCTTGATAAAGTAGTAATATATAAATTGGAATTTATTTTTACTAATGTCTTCCTGCCATTTCCGACAGATTCCTGTGATTGCCGATCTACCTGTAGGAGAGAACCTTCAAGACCATGTCGGATCGGCGGGCATTCATTTTGTCATAGATGATCCAGTTTCTCTGCTGCCCAACAGGATTCTCTCTGTCAAGAATTTTCTCAAATTCATTACGATGGGAAAAGGTACAATTTTTTTAAGGGATATCTCTATGACTTTTATGAACTTGTTCTTTTGTAGCTGTTTTTAGGAACCGTTGCAACATTCTGATAATTTGATAAACACTTTCACACAGAAATGTATGGAAACTATGAAAAAGGGTCTGCTTAGTTAATTTGTTTTCTGAAATATTTATTAGAGCAGTGTGAGGTAAAGACCGATATAGGCTAGGTTACCATCTTTCTGCCAAGTGTTTTTGAATTTCAGTATATTAGCATGTTTTAATACATTGGTCAAGGAACGAGACGATATTGCAGAATCATCGTTTTAAAAAATGCACAATAACTTTAAGCTTTAAGAACTTTTGAGCAGCATTTTTGCCAAAAGGTTTGAAAATTAAGAAGTATGAAAATAAAAAAACGTATTGAAAGTCTTAATTAAACAGGAATACATTATTTTGGGAAATGCTCTCCACTACAAGCTAGAGAGAACTCGACTTTGAAGTCAAATAATTTTATACAAATATATTACAAAGACAGTTCTTTTCTAATGCTGATAATAGGAATTTTCTAAATAAGGTATTACCATTCTTTTTCATCATAGCGACGGCTATTAGACATTTTATATGTGAATCATACATTAGACATTTTCTATGTGAATCATGTGAATATAGAAACCAGCTTTTACCAGTTATTTTTGTTTCAGAATGTTTTATAAATTGAGATTTGAGCTATAAAGGGCAAGTTATCTAGTTTTTGAATAAATGTCTTATCTCATTCGTACTGAGATTACATTCCAAGGGTTTGATGTTTTTTTAAAGTTTTGACAAATATTTATAGAATCAATTTCTGCCTATCAATCTGTAAAATTCTTTTTAATTAATCAGATTAAGGAGCTTCCAAACTAGCACGACAGGAATTTATAATACTCTTTTTATATAATTTAATTTAGCAAGGGATAAAATCATTTAAAAAATCTAAACCATATTTTAGGATCTTTTATTTCATAACAAAGCGAGGGGAAGAAATCAGGCCTTCATCTATTCGCTAGAAATGAGAAAAGTTATCAGGCGTTTTAAGGGGAAAAGAATCGTTTTCTTAGCGCCAAATTTAATTTCCTAAATTGACAGCTGAGTTGTTTACGTTTCACTTTTAAGGATGAATTGAAGCTCTTTTAAATTTTTAGAATCGAAAACAAGTGCAGTAAATAATGTTTGACGAATTCCTATCCGCCATTTTATTTGAGTGATCATCTCTTAGCGAAGCTTTCACAGTTCTGCTTTCGAGCAGTTAAAATAAATGTTTGGCTTCACATTTTAGACCGTAATTTGCATGTCAGTTCTTTTCATATTTTATTTAGATGAAAACAAAAGTTAGTGAAATCTCTTCCTTTTGTAGAATGATTTGTTTTGACATAAGGGGAAAACTTACTTTAAAGAAAAAAAATTATTTGTGAAGTGTTTATATAAAACAGTAAGCAACAAATAACATAAAATTGCAAAAGTGTGAAAAAAAACTTCCGAACAGTCTGAGCTATTAAGAGCTAATTTTAAAAAGCCATGAAAAAATTAAATTTTTAATTAAATAGATCATGCCAGTGATACAATATTAATTATTTTCGATTGAAAAAAGTTTTAGTAATAAAAAAAAAGCAAATGCAAATCTAGAAGATGTTTACACTTTCGCATTTCTTGCTATGCACAAAGAAAATAACTGCAATAACAAAATGGATATATACATTACTTGGTTGGCCCAGAAGACATTTAGGTAAGCCAATAAACATAACATATCTTTTTATCCTATTTTTAAACGATTGATGATAAACTATCAATTGTTTAGCACCATCTGGGGTTGCAATATTAAGCTTGCCACTTCAATGCTTTGGCAACTGAAAATTTTGCATGTTTTGGATGTTGTAAATTGCGCATGTTTAATCCGCAATTTTTTTTACAAACAACACAGTCACTGCCACCAACGCACTGGCGTGTCCAGAACCTATTATCTAATTAGATGACCACTTCTCTACTGTAGTTTAGAGATGTCAGAGAAGGGGCCATATAATTACATAGATGGTTCGAATCTCAGGCTTGAATAGTGGCAGCGAATGTGTTAATTGACTTACAGTAATCGGTTTCCGAGTCCTTTACTCGTTGCTCACCATAAATACATATCAAAAGAATATTTATATGAGTATTACGTGCCAAACTGACCTTCATTTCTCATTCCCGCTATTTTTCAGTTTTAATATTGGAATGCTGATTCTTGCAGAATAAATCTTACCGTCCGCAATATCCTTCAGTTTAATCCCTTGCACTTGAAAAGTAATCAGATGCACAATTATTCACTGATTTACCAGAGCTCATATTATTGCTTTGAAACGCAAAAAATATCTTTGTGTAAGTTCATTTTTCCTGAAAAATTATTCTACAACTTTGTCGGTAGTTTTTTAATCATCGAAATCAAGAAATGTCAAAATGATGCACCGTCGAGAATGGTGACTCATTGGTCAATGGCCATTAACCTCTCGGGCGTAAAGGGTTAATTACAGAAATAGTTTAACTTAACAGGTATGATTCATAAAAATAAGTTTACATTTGTCATTAAGCAATCGATCAAGGGCAAATCTTAAAGAAAACTCGTCGATTTTGATAAGGTGCGATTTTAGATAATGAAACTACTTGTGTTACAAACTATGTTACTGCTTGTGTTGCGAAACTATTTCTTTAAAGAAACTTGTTATTCAAATTCAGCTTAATTCTGACGAGAAAGTGAAATATTCTAGAAATCAATCTAGGATATTATGGAGACCGTTGGACAGAAAAGGACCTTCATCTAAATTTGGATCAAGATAGATTTATTTCAAATAATATTTGCCATCGATTCTCTATAGGTCCACTAACCGTCCTCGGGGGTTGCGAAGGTCTGGCATTTGTGAACACCCCTTTCGCCAACCACACGGACGACTGGCCGGACATCGAGATCCATTTCATATCCAGTTCACCCTCATCTGACGAAGGAGTGTCCATCCGAAGAGTGATGGGACTTACCGATGAAGTAAGGGATTAAAATAAATGAATTTCGTGAATGCTTAGCTTCAGTTTTAACGCTTTAAAATGACGTGTCCGCTTCCTACATCAAATTATAGAATTTTTGATGTTGAAAGTGTAAATGAATCATTTGTTGTAAAAGATTTTAAAAACGCTTATGGACGCACTTAATCATATTAGATGTCGCTTAGATTCTCTACGAGTCGAAATGGCAAATTCCAGAAAAAGGACGAGTCATCTAATAAAAGGATATAAGAAATATGCACATCTCTGAGGGTATGGATTACAATATCCTTATTCAAAATGTTTTTAAATGTATGGGTTTTCAATATGCATTAGAAAAAACCCATTTGAAGTATTTTTATTTAGTTATTAATTTTCTGCTTCATTTAACATGTTGGCATCCCGCTGATGCCATTTGACTCATGCCTTCTATCTAATTAGATGGCCCATTCTTTACTATTGTTAAAAGGTAGTAGAGAAGGAGTCACCTAATTAGACAGAAGGTACGAATCTGTGGCACGAGTCATGGCAGCGAAGATCTTAATTTATTAAATGAACTTATTTTGAAAATTTTGGTCCATATGGGATTATTTCATAATATTGTATCTTCTAAATGCTATGACACCTAATATGGTATGCATATTTTCCATGTTTCCATATCACGTCAACGTGAAAATGTCAGGCCAATTATAGTTTATCATGCATTAGGTATACATTAGATGAAATCGAGATTGGAGCCTTTCGTCTTTCAGCCACAAAATCAAAATTTGAAAACAAACATCGCAGAATATGTTAAGTAGCATGTTATATTACTTTTAAATGCTTAATTGGACGTAGTTAAGAAACAGGAACCAACTACTTTTTTTATGGATTTCGAATTTCCTATCCAAAACTGCATCTAGAATTAGTATTTAAAATCGAACCAACTGAACAAGTGTATAGCATTCTTCTTAGAATGTGTTATTAGTTTTGGGAAAACGCACCATTCTAATTTTTCTATATTGGTTTGCTAAATAGCTTTCTTTCAAAATTATTTTGTTTTAAATTTTTTTATTGTCCACGCCGACCCTGCTTACCCAAAGGGTGCGAAGCATGTCACGAGGTCGGCGAAAAAAAAAATGTTTTAGAATTGGTTCTTTATTGCAAAATTACCGTGCATTTAACAGATTCAATGCATCAGCGAAGTGTCAGTAATGATATCATACATCTATGTCAATAAAATTCAAATTGCACAGATTTCAAACCATGAAGTGTTTATACCACAGCTAGCCGCTAGATGTGAGTGTTGACTTTTGATGTTACTCTGACACATCACAACACCAACTGTACGGGATCTCGAAATATAAGCAAATGCCACAAATTTCCTTCCATTTCCCCCCTTCAAATGTTAAACAATCCAAAAATTCTTCAACAATGCTAAAATATAGGTTTTGCAAATATGCATTGCTTGTATAATGTATACTTAATTATTTCAAATTCCAAAATTTATTGGACTGGGGCAAAATTCAACAAAATTATTAGAATGGAAGGGTGTGATAGACGTAATTAAACCTAATATTAAAATTTACGTCCCAGTTGTTTCATAAAAGGATAAGAATACTGTGTTTATAGATTATGGTTTGGTAAAAATGAAAGTGATAAAACTTTTTACATACTGCCTTGCAATTCACTGAATTTTTAGGACAACGGGATACTTTTACTCTTAAATGTTTCTGAACTGAAAATCCATTTTAATTTCCGAGAGAAAATTATTAGAAACGAAGTAAGAATATCTTTTTGTGCTAATTTTACTAAATTCAGGCAGTTACCGAGATGAATTTTATCAAAAAAATAACTTTGCAGACTTAACAAAAACTGAATTTGCTGCAAAAATTAATAAATAATGTATCACAAAAATGGCATGTATAGTCTCTTTCTTTTAACTTTATTGAAAGTTTGCTTATAAGACAATTAAACTGAAAAAGGTTTTAAAAAATTCTTTATAAAAATTCAAGGCATTTCTATTGTTCAAATTTATATGAAATATTGTAAAATCTCTTAACAGACCTTAAAGAGATAAAAGAGTGTCCGAATTTGATAAAGTAATACAACATATGTGCAAGAACGCATTTCAGTATTTTTTAGACGTATGTATGGTTTTTCATGATCACCCAACGCTTTATTCGTTACAGGACTTCAAAGCAGTGTATGTGCCATACATCGGAAAGGACTCTTTCACTATGTATCCTGTCCTTCTGAGGCCAAAAAGCAGAGGAAGAATATACCTTCAATCGGCAGATCCATATGTAAAGCCAAAAATTGATCCACGTTACTTCAGCAATCCACTGGACATTAAAAAGCTAGTTCAAGGTATATTTTGAACCCATAAAACGTATCTGATTATTTATCGCATTTAGAGATTTCTTTATTATGAGCGTCTTAACCCTTTTAAGATTAATTGAAATATCATATACATCCCGAAAGATCTTTAAAAACACTTTTGGGATAAAAATGCTCCTTTCGATAGTGGAAGTATTCTTCATCAGTCCCACCAAGTTTTGAGGAGTTTTAATTTACAGAAGTTTACACTAATGTAGGTTGCTGCATTGCGGTTTTTTCACAGTATTGCATCAGCATATGTGATAGCTAACGACTGTATATGCATTGTTTTCGGAAAAAATCTTGTACTTTCAATAAATTTATAAATCTAAATTGCAAAACTTTTTTTTTCTTTACAAAATTACTTAATGAAGACTACTGGGACACATATGCCCAATGATTACGATAGATGGATCCAGGGGACATATTACTTACTTAAAAGTGTTGCGGAGTTAAAAAAAAACTCTTTGCTTAAGGGTTAAAATTTATTTTTTGTGATTAATATGATTATTAAAGAGGAGAATATAAGTCTGTGATTAAATTTTCCTAAGTGAGGAAACTTGAACTAATACGATATTTTGCAATATAAGTGTATATGACTTTTGGTTTGGAATGAGCATTGTTTTCCAAATATTTCCCAGGTATGAAGATTTGTTTGAAATTGGGACTGCAACCCCCTTTCCTGAAGATGGGTTCCAGTCTGTTCGAAACAAAGTTCCCTGGATGCGAAATCTATCCGCTTTACAGCGATTTGTACCTGGAGTGTGTGGCAAGAACATACACCATCACCATATACCATCCGGTGGGCACTTGCAAAATGGGAAGTCCTTGGGATCCAACCGCTGTCGTGGATTCTCATTTACGGTAAGCCATTGATGAATGTTCAACTTAAAAGTTTTGATTTTTATTACTTGTACTCAAAGTTTCTTACTTTAAAACCCAGGAACAGGAACTTTTTGAAATAATGATTAAATCACAGTCATTAATAAAACATATTAATCTAATTCTGTAGATGATATGTTAAACACTTTTGAAACCGCTTATTTGGGACTTTAAACTTCAGTTTTTTTAGTTTAAAAGCTTATTTGAATTTTATTTCATCGCAATGGTGATGTGTCTGATCGCTTTTTATATTTTTTTTAATTCCGAGTCATCTTTGGGAAGCATTCGATCTGCAATAAAGGATACAGGCATAGAAATATTTTTTCATGTCTAATACTTTCTAGTTCTTCTAGAAGAGATGACTAAGCCCTGAGCAACATGTGCCCTTACAATATTGTGAATATATTAAAACAATACTGTTCAACATCTTGTGCTATTGGGGTTACTTCTTTAAATATCTCTTTTAAATAAATACCACAACCTGTTGCACAGTAAAGCTTTGAAATCAGAACATTCATTTTGACTCGCTTTGTATATGCTGGTTTTTTTTTTCAGGGTCATAGGAATCAAAGGTCTACGAGTGGTGGACGCTTCAATCATGCCAACTATAGTTTCAGGGAATACTAATGCTCCAGTCATCATGATAGCAGAGAAAGCATCAGATTTGATCAAACTGGCCCAGCTGGGGATGGAAAAGTAACAAAGATAGTTCATTTTTAGGAGACGAAATAGAAGTTTAAAAACATGGGATCCGAATACTGAAAAAACTGTTATAGAAGTACAAAGTAGGAATGGAGAGACTATCACTAACGGAGAGAAACTGTATCGTTTCTAGTTTGCCAAATGTACAGTTAAAATTTATTTAAGTTGTTTTGTAATATTTGTGTAAGTGTGAGTCATGAATCATTAGATTGATTTTATTAATGTGGGTTTAATTTATAAACAATAAATGAAGCAAATACCTGCTTTGGTTTTACTGCGCAGAAATTAAATCTCCTTTTATTCAACAAAATCTAAATGTGAGACGACTAGAATTTATCAACTTCAAGAAATTTTCTCAACCTTGGAGCGTTAAGATGATGAATTCAAGAAGATCAGTGGCATATTAGTGAAATTCTCAAACTTTGTTGTATTGAAATTCCAGTACAGTAGAAACTCGATAACCCGAATTGATTGGGACTTTAATTATCTCGGATATCCGAAAAATAGTTTAAAAGAATAAATTTTAAATCGTGACTTTTCTTTTCAAGATTTTCATAATTACAAATAAACAATTTTGGATAACAAATCGACAAGTAATATTACGCATTAAAATGCTAACAAACTATTTTATTAGTTATCAAACTTATTACATGCACTTTTTAAACATTAATTAGTTTTTGATAAAAGGATTTGCGGATGTTACCGATTTCTACTTTTTTTTATCAACAATGTGAAACTTTCCGACACATTTACAGTGCCATGTTTACATGAAAATGCATGGAAATCGTTCACATCACTATTGAAGTGCTTAAGGATGGAAATGTTTTTACTTTTTCTATAAATAAGTTGAGTTATAAAAGATCACCTCCTGATAACTGCCTTTTACAAGAATTCGCATCGCAAAAATTGGCTTTAACGACAACTTTGACACCGTTTTACTGAAAAATTCATTAACTTTATTAAAAAATGAAAAACGCAGTTCGATTTTGTGATACAAGCTCAGTTAACAGAGACCTCAGTGGATAGAATCTAGGATAATCTAGCTTCTCCCGTGAATGGTTATAATTCCATTTATAAATTGAGATTATGTTCGAGAAGAGATTCTCTTGAGTTTTCTTAATAAGAATGCTTAATTTTTCGCCTTGGGGAAACATTAGAACTTATTTAATTTGGCATCAGTGGCAACAAATTAAAGCGCAAACGCAGCTAAGAGTGGCATGTATTAAAAAGTTTAAGAAGTTTTAGTGTCTACTCGGCATTCGGAAACTATGTAATCTTTGAAAAACACTAACTAGAGATATGTTATTTGCTTCCTGTACAATTCCAACAAAGAATAATTCAGAAATAACTCCCTCTATCATTTATAATCTGAACAGTGTACAAGTGTCAGGAAAGTGTCAACTATTCTAAAAAAGCAATTTCATTTTTTTGAAGTTATACTAAGATATTAAAATCTAAATTAACACTTCAATAAAAATGTTCAAAAATGGGTAATCACCTGAATCTGTTGCGTTTTAGATTCGAAATGGGAGTAAAGACATAATTCATTAAATATACAATTATGTGCAATTAAACAGGCGATTTCCTATTTCGAATGATAAGAAAGCCATGTAGACGGGATTTACATTTGAAAGAAACGTGCTTTAGAGAGTGGTCTTTTAAATGAAATTTGACTCTTTGAGTGAAAATTTGTAATGCGTACAGGGAGAAAATATATTTAAAGACATTTAAAATGTTTGGAAAATTTATAGTTATATAGAAAATTTATAGTTATGCATCGTTATTGATATATACATATTCCAAATATATACATCGTTAAGAATGAAGGCAAGCCGATTTTTTTTATATAAATCTTTTCTCGCATTGGATTTTTTTATTCCTATGAAACTTTGTAGGAAAAAGAAACGACGAAAGTACTGGAAATTCTAGATAAAAATTTCCAAAAATTGTTGGAAGATTCACGGGTGTCATGAATTGTATGGTGAATACATATTAACAGTTTAACTTGAAGATAAATTTTATGCACTTAAATACCTGGCATGAACAAATAAATTTTCCTTGGTATTAAAGAACAGAATAGAACAAGAAAACATAATTACGAAGTTCATAATCATTTACACCAAATGACTATTTAAGTATGGTGCTATGCATCACTACGATTTGCTCCAAAAATATTTGTGAACAGTTCATGTTTGTTTCAGTCGCACAAAAGAATCTGTGCATTGTAAGCATTGACATTGCTGTAAACACTTCGACTAAAATACTATCTTGTTGAAATTACGAAAACCCTGCAAATGTTTCGAGAGAAAATTCAAATCAAATAAGTGTTTCAATGTTTATAGTTTCAGCAAAATCAAAAGCATACAGAACTACTTAAACAATTTATTTAAAAGGTTCTAAAATCCAACAAACTGCAAATTTGTACACAAATAAATCATACATATTTACATGAGGCAACAGAGAATAACTTACACATCTGAAGGGTTTTTTAAATACTTCACAAACATCTATCAAATGGGAGATATGACATGACTCAAAGATGAATTGCATCCTTAGCGCTGATCTGCATTCCGACTGACATTTGTTTATAAACAGACTTCTAAATAGGAAAAGAACTCTGGATATGAGCATTATTGCCCATTGCCAGCCAGGTTCAAGCCACATTTAAAACTTTGGTCTGGTCTATACTGACTCAGTTTTGTGTTTTTGAGCATGGAAAATTATGTTTTCTTCCTTAGGATTGTTCTCTTTCCTCGTATAAGATCCGCTGCCTTCTCACCAATCATGATGCAGGGGGCGTTTGTGTTTCCAGACACAATTTCTGGCATAATAGACGCATCAGCAACTCTCAGTCCATATACGCCTTTTACTCTGTAAATGAAGATAACATTCGTCAACAAAGTTGCGATAAATGTAACCATTAAAACAGTGGATAATTCTTTAGAAATAGCAAATAATGTAGCAAAGACATAAAATTCCACAGAAATATTATGCAGTTAGACACGTGCTTTTTTCATTTTTTTAAATAAAATCAATAGAAAAGGTTTAATTTCTCTAGAGAAGCATACTAAAATATTATTCAAACACTGCCGCCGTGCTATTATAAGCATTTTTAAATATATACCAATCAATTTAGTAAGCAGGCAGTTCAAAGAGAGGTAAATACTTTAAAAGGTGGATGGACCAATAATTTCCCTACAGCTGTTTCTCGTTTCCAAATAAATGAACTTTCCATGGCAGATACAGGCAACTCCTGTAAAATGCATGACTTTCATAACACGATTTTAGAGTTCGGGAAAACCACGAACACGGAAAATAATAGAGGAGAGGATGAACTTTAAGAACAAAAATAAAATTAAAAGGCAAAAAATAACAAGAAATTAATAAAGCGAATTTGATGGAAATAGCATCTGGATTATGCAAACTTAATACAGAAGACGATACCACGGGGCAAAACGAAGAAGTTAAATATTTTATTCAAAGAAGTGCTTGAACTAACTTAAAAAGACCTAAAATTACCCAAATAGCTGAACCTATAACTTCTAAATACTTCCACTGGAAAAAGCCTAAACCTTGAGATGGGGCATTTAACAAATTTATTAGATATTTCAGAAAAAAGCAAGCGACATGAAATAACAAATTTTACAAAAAGATTGGAGCCAAGATAGCATTGAGGCGTCTTGCTCAAAAGGCGACATCCTCGGTTAATGGCACTTAGTACAGAAGACGAAAACATTTAAAACATATTAACCGCTTAAGGACTTATCCCGAGTTAACTCGTCCTAAATATCATAGGTTACAAAATAGCTCGGTCATTAAGTAGTTAATACTTCAAAATTTTTATAAAAATTGCTTTAATAGAAAGGCTTCAATTACGATAGTATGCTTTATATTTTTGAATCCCAATCCTTTTTTCCTGCATTAATTTTGTTTCATTCATTACGGATTCACCAAACATGATATTGTTTGGAACTTAACAACCATGTTATAAGTTACTTCCTTACTTCCCTTTTAAATGAGCTTCATTATAAAAGTGATTCCGATACTTTCTAGAAGTTTGATACTTATCGTGGTAATTTTTAATACTAATTATAAAATGCTGAAAACGCCTCATTTCTTTTAACATATAGCAGATTCCCTTTACTTATAACTTTTCGCTTCATATTTCTCGTCAGAATTTTAGTTGACTTTAAAAAAAAAACAGCATTTGATGACCATTCAGTCTAATTGTATTTAAATTTCGAACCTTTAGTCCAAAACATCGTATTACATATAATCAAATCTAAAAAGATATAGCATGCTATATTGTTTTGGGCTTGATTCAACTTTCCAGTCTTCATCTGGCTTGTTTGCTCGAGCCATTGTATTCTAGGTGTAACGATTTTCACATGAAGCGATTTACAAAAAGAATACCAACATAAAAACGTAAAACGTTATTTTAACAAAAGTGAAAATTCAGTTTTGGGATTTAATGTTTAAAGAAATATTTTTTTATTTTTAACATAAACATTACCAAAAGTTAGAGACTATAAGATTTGACAAAATAAAATAAAGAGATGAATTTCATTACAACAAAAAAGGCATCATAATAAACTGTGTTTAAAATTAAATTTGAAAAATTGTTAAAGAGAAAATAGCACATAATAAAACCGATATAACTGGAAAGCTAATTTTTAGAATTTTAATGT
>BGPR01024216.1:0-23458 GCA_013235015.1 Araneus ventricosus | reverse complement strand
AATTGCTGAAATTACTTGACGGCTGAATCAAAAATATATTAATAGGATACCTATGATTCGAATTTTTATAGCAAACTTAATGCATTTCAATTAATTTACCGTCTACTGGCTTTTAGGAATTATCGAATGAACCAATATGCGAATAGGGAATCTTTCCTTCATTTTGGCCGATGGAAAAATATTACTGAATTGTGAAAGGGAATCTTTCTTTCATTTTGGCCGATGGAAAAATATTACTAAATTGTGAAATTAATCGCAGAATCTGTTGAATTTGCAACTAACTTGTCAAAAATATAATAAAGATTTAAAGAGTCCCTTTAATAGCTACTTCAGTGCACACTACCGAAACTTCAAATGCAGGACTTAGCAGTAACCTAACATTCAATTGGTACTAGCAGATTTTCCGAGTCGGAGGATTTGTGGGCTGATCACAATACACCAGAACGAGTGGATATCCGCACACACTTCTTAATCCATGAATAACCACCCTGCAGCGCTATTCCTGTTTATCGCCTCCACCACTTCTTAAAGTGCATAAACAGGCCGGTAGGTCACCAATGGCAGTAGCAGCACATCCCACTGTGCACAACACTCCTCAGTTTATTTATCCCAAATCGGAGAGCAGCTGGAGCGGTATTTTTAAGGACACAAATACAACAAGTTTCCATTTATTGGCGACTTAAACCCTCTTTCTGGGTGGACCGACTCTTCGACAGATGGCCCCTTCCTTACAAGTTACGGTCACCGTTATTCCCATTTAGAGGAGTTATTTACCCTCTGGAGGACACCCCCGCCTGCTTTGTTCGGGAGGAAGAGGAACGTCAAAAAATGGCTAGGGAAAAAAAATTCTCTTTAGGTAGTCAGCGGAAATCGGCAGAAAAAAAAAGGGGGTTTCTTTCAGATGCGTTGACCTACTTTCGATTTGTTTGGGGGAGTAAGTAGATCCCTGGCGCGTGTCTAGGGGTGTTGGTCCCTGGAGTCTTCGATCCCTCTGCAGGGGTTTGTCCAATCAGTAGAGAAAAGCGTGTGCTTTCTGGCTTTTGTTGACTAACAAGCTGGAACAGATGGACAATCTGAACGTGTTCCCAGATGCATTCATCGGCAGGTAAAAATGATTTTCGTCCAGCATAGTGCCAACTAGTTGGCAAGGGCTTCATAACTTGATTTAATCTAGACCTTCGTAAACTTTTTCACTCTCGACCCCTTTTCGGACAGAGAAAAAAAATTGCAACCCCACTTTCATCCATAAAACTAAGTTATGGCTCCAAAACTGGAAAAATAAATAGGAAAATGAAGCATTAGTTAATGATAAGATAAAAAAAAATTAATATAAACAGCTATTCTTCGACTTTTATCAAAATACTTGATGTCAAAATGGTTTTCTTAACGTTTTGCTTACATATATTAAAGAATTTGAAATAAGAAGAAACGATGAAATATTTTACAACTCCAATATCACTATTTCATGTCCCCACTAGGATCTATGACCCACTGTTTTAAAAAATCGTCATTTAGTCGATCAGATGTTTTAGTTATACTTGTAAATCAATAAAATCAGAGCTTTCAGGAAAGGAAAAACTTATCAGATATTTTTCGGTAACTAAAAGTTGTAATGGAAAATGGAAAATATTAGTTTAACGAATAATAGAAAATCTTTAGTTTTAGTTATTTTAGTGTCCCGTTTTGAAGCAACACGAGGGCTATTTGGGGACGGACCTCGTAATTTTGAACCTTGGTCAGATGACGACACCTGAGCTGGGTTATCGAGAAGGCTCTGCTCTATGGCGCTGGCATCTGGGGCGGAGCCTTAACTTGTGAACAAATTAAAATGCTTCATACGATACAACGAGTTTTTCTAATTGAACTGCTTAGGCCTTGTTACGGGTCTAGTAAAGAACTATTCCCACGCAGGCACTTAACGTACTGTTCGGTATTCCACCATTACACATAACAGCTAAAATGGAGTATTTAAGGTTTCAAATTTGGACTTGTCGCTCGAGAGGACTTGATGGTGTTATTGATTTATTTAAATTGGAGAAATTTGAAAAACTCTATCAGAGATGCCATTAATTAAAAGAATTTTAAAACTAGGAGATAAAGTCCCAGATAGTCATTTCAAGGTGTACGCAGATGGGTCCAAGATATGGTGGTGTTGGGCTCTCTGTGTGCATTCTCGATGGAGAAATTTAACATAAAATTATATATAAAAAATTGGAAACCCAGAACACTGTCTTCCAGGCCGAACTTGCGGATTTGGCTGAAGCAGTGGGTTGGGCTATTGAAAATAAAAAAGAAAATCAACATTTACACTGATAGTAGGTCTTCCATCGAGGCCCTCAAGAGCTACGGGTCTAGATCTAAATTTGTAATTTCCATAAAAAAAATAAATTTTGCTTGGCGGAGGGATTGGTTGGACTTGCCTGGGTGAAGACTCAAGGGATCCCGGGCAATGAGCTCGCTGATCACTTCGCTGTTGAGGGTGAGGGGATGTATATTCCATACCGTTACTTCTTTGTTAAATTTGCACTTTAAAAGAAGATTGGCAAATTAATTATGGAGCATATGAAACAGCTTCTGGAAAACGGATCAGGAGTTTTTCTTCCTCGCGTGGATACAAAAACTTTAGTTAAAAGTAAATATTGATATATTTTTTAACGGGACATAGACCATTTCCCTGCTATCTCAGCAAATTCTTAATTTTATCTTTCCCACTTTGCAAATGCGCGTCACTTGGAGATCCTGACCAATCTTTTTGACTTCTTAACGACATAGGATCATCACCTAAAGAAGCCCTCTTGTGAAGCCAAGAGTTTGTGGCTAATCACGAAAAACTTGTGAATTGTTTTCAAGTCAGTAAAGCTATCTGTGATCGTTTGAGTGGGGTGTAGCTAGTCTACCCTTTTTTCAATGACATAGGTTTTGGGGTTTTATGTTTAATTGAATATATATCGGATATATTATTGATTTTCATTATTTTCAATTGTAATAGTATGCTTTGACTTGGTCATTTTGAAAAGAATTTGTTTGGTCTTGTGGTCGATTTCATGGTCTTGTCGTTTTGAAATTTTAGACATTTGAATTTAAATTTAAACTTTTAGGGTATTTTTATAATGGTTTTAATTAAATTGATTTCTATAAGACTTTTAACATTGAAAATTTAATGCATGACCGTTAGGTCTGATTCGCTTTCCTGGTCGGGGGCGCTTTGTCGTGTTGGAGGTGTGGACCTGGTTGCTCTGCATTGTATATGACGGACTGGGTATCTTTGAATTGGTGGGTTTTCTGCACTGCGAGTGGTTATTCCTGTTGGTTTTCATAACATAGTTTTAATCAATATACCCGGTGCATGCTTGGTAATAGAGTATTGACATCTTTAAAGTTTTAACTGATTAGTTGTGTAGATGAGAATGGATTAGTTTTTTATATTTTTTAAGAAAAGGGGAAAAATTGATTACCAATTCATTTTGTGTGTGTGTTGCTCGATTTTTGGTTCGATATAATTTTCTGTGTCTCTTTTGAGTGTGGTTTTGGGTTGGCTTTTTTTTGTATTTTCGCTGTTTCTCACACACTCTATTTTATGGGTGGAATGCCATTGGTAATTAAAATTATGAATGTATTGTTTGTTTCTTTCCGGCCACGGTAAATTTTTATTAGTAAATAAGTTTCACTCCATATGCTGTTATTTGCATTGTCCCCTTGGCCAGGTGAGCCCTTGTAATATGAAACTTTTATAAATGTTTATATGTATTTAGTTTCCACCCATGTTACTGGGTGTAGTATGTATATATGAGGAAAAAAATTTTAATAAATGCGCGAGTGGGGCTTGCGTCCTCCTGCTGCTGGTCGGTTCTCTTACCCTCCGGCTCTTTAATGCCTTAAACCCAGTAGGGTAGGTTGGGTCGGGGTGGGTTGTGTTGCACCACACCAACGGGAGGACGTTTGGCCCCCTACGTATGATTTAACGTGTAACAGGCCCAATACACGGCGGATCTTCAGTGGAGTCAGGTTTCGAACCTGGAACCCTTTGGCCCCAAAGCCGAGACCTTAACATTTTTCGAGGCCACCGTGGCCTCGAAAAATGTTTCAAAGCTCTGGACGAATTTTCAGTTGTCCTGTATGTTCAGTATGTTCTATAAAAAGTGAAGTCTTCTGAATCCTGTTTTATTCTTATGAAAATTCCCAGGCGCCATGTAGAATATTATTCTAAAAATTCGCAGATACGGAGTTCAGTAATTTATTATAGTCATAAAAGTATTTATTAGAATGTACTGCAACCATACTTACATTTAGATTTGCCACCAATATCAGGCTGTCAGGAACATTTAGTGATGCTACTCCGATTGGGTAATTTGAAAAATGAAACAAATCCTTTAATACTGAAGATGGCGCATTGATTCAACTGATTATTCTCATCTATGAACATATTTCACTTATTTTGAGCCTAAATTTTATAGTGTTGGTCAGGTGACATTTAGTGTTATGAATATTATTTAAAAAATTTGAGCCTGCAAAAGTAAATAAATAAAATGAAATTGAGGGGGGAAAACAATAGTGATACTCTCTCTTCTAAGGAGACTTTTTTACGAACAGATCACTTTGAAAATTGTAATAAAATGTCTCTTTTCTAATAGGCATAAAGTCTTTCAGGAAAAGCAATTAATGCGGAGGTGAATTACCTGAAACAAGTCGTAACACAGTATTGATGATCTTTACTCAAGTTTCCAGCAAATTCCGTCTTACGTCAATTATACAATTGCTCTTTCCATTTGACTTGCAGATTAATTGCTTCCCGCTAATGATGATCGGATGATTCCTTCGACCTAGAACTCAAAATGATCGTGCATGGAGCTGAGATAAGCCTACGAAGAGGAGTAAATTTTTGTTTGACGTATAATCCAGTAGAAAATTATATATTTGAAACTTCTGCTAAATTATTTAATGTCTTACAGAGCTTTAACAATCGAAATTAATATAAAAAAACTATTAACAGTACCGAATGCTTTACAAATTTAAATAGATTAAATCATCAATCAAAGAAAGAATCCATGATTGCAGTAGCATTTAGAGTCATTAAGAAAAAATATTGGAGCCTCTAAGTGCTGAATAAGTTTATGACACATATTTCATGAAGATGCTTATTTAATTATTATAAAATTCTCGTATGTACAATACTAAATTTTAATTTTATGAAAATGCTTACATTTAATGTGATAGACATTATGAAAAATTCCATTTCAAATACTGATAATATTAATCAAGTACTTGAAGTACGAAATTTTTATCGAAATCATCGCCTAACGATAACCTTTTATATAAAATATCATGAAAATTTGAATTGATAAAAAATTTCCAATATTTACGTTCTAAATTGTTTTCAAAGAATTTTTGTAATTAAATACTGCTTAAGTTATTGTAATTAGAAAATATAGTCATGAAAAACTGTGATACTTCATACTTTTGACAAAAAGAAATTCTTAAAACTACCAACCAATCCTTTCGTATAATACAATTGACTGTATTGTCTTATAATTATATTCCTTGAAATATTTAAAAATTGAAACGTTGAAATAATCTGAGTACTTTATAATCTAACTGTGTTGTTTATTTCTGAGAAATTAGAACTATTATTAGGGGACTTTTTGTAAAACCGTACGATCATCTGAAAATCATATTTCATGAAGGTAAAGTGAATTACATTGCTCAAATCGTGCAAATTTGTAGATCAAATTTCTACACATTGTTGCAGTGGAATTAAATTGTTTCCTGTAAAATCAATATTGTTAGAAATACATACGTGTAACTGCAACTTGTGGCTTCCCGCATCAAAAAAGTGAATATTGCCAATATTTCATTTATAATAAACGTTAGATGGAAAAATACTATTTTTTCGCCCTTGAAGTAGTAGCATCTGGGGCAACAGCACCAATCACTGCCTTCTTCATAGCGCCTGAAAAAAAGTGCCCGAAGTTAATTCAAAATTAATGGTAGCAGTATTTTCAATGCTTTCAAAAACTTTTCGTTTCCTAAACTACAGATTTTTGAATGTTTTATACAATGAAATGCCACAGTAAATATTATATTAAATGACAGTCAAAATTTCAGATTTTATATCAAATGTTATTTCAATTAATTTATAGTTTGTTCTACCTATCCAATCTTAATTTTTGCAAGTCCTCTCCATTGAAATCGGAACGGCATGCGTCCTGGTGGACAAGTTCAGGCTTGAAGTATTTTCTATTTTATTTTTCAGGCTTGAACTGGGCTGCTTTATTTTTAATCATTAAATTTTTTAAGTGCAATATAATATTTTAAAATAAATAACTTAGAAGATAATAGTGAAATACGATATGTAGAAAATGAATGTTTAGAATCTATATATCATACTCTGTTTGTAGACTAGAAATGTTCATTTATCTAATGATCTGAGGATATGTATGTTGTCTGAAATAATGTACGTCTTTTTTTAAAAAAATAATCCTATTGAATCAAGGATTCTCACGGCTTTTTTGACATTAAACTTCGTCAGCCTAGGCTGACACTTTCCTTATACAACCCCAGTATGATTTGGGCATATCTATTGACAGGACGAATGTTGAAGAAAAATGGCATTTAATTTTAGACTTTTCATATCACGACAAGGAAAAAAAATCGCAAAAACAGCGAAATTGTAAACAAACTAATAGGCGCTTGCATAATCTGATTGAAACTAACCAACGCACTTTTGGCCAACAATCGTGAAATTGCAATTACTTCATAAAAACTCCCATGAACTCACAATACCGTTTTCCACAACAATCACAATAGGTTTAACTGAAGTATGCTGCAGTGGTCCCTTGAATTGGACCACATTTCAGCATTTAACGGACAACACGCGACATGCCAGGGACGTCGTTGCATCTGCATTACAAACTTGCAGAGGTCATTGGTCCCTTCTGAAAAAGTCTCGTGGCAGTTTGTTTTGTTCAAACATCGCGGGTATCCGATTCGCTAAGAATTTCAGCCAAAAGGGAGGAAGAGTATAAAAGAAATAACTGTTGACTTTGAATAGGGAATTTTTCTGTCAAGTCGCACATCGCTGATTGAATGCAAACGCAAAGAAAGAAGAACTGCAAACATGCCATTGCGTTCATGACTTCTTTCGGATACAGTGTACTTTTGAAAAACATAAATGAGTTGGCATTTTTTTGATCCACAACTTCCTCGTGCGTGTGTGTTGTCGGTAAAGGTATGACTAAAAGATTGTTAGTTGGGGTTGTCGGTAATGTAATGGTTTGAAGAGGTGAATGAAATCGATTCATTGCGTCTTCCCTTATCAAAATAGTGTGTAGTATAATTTTTCTGGACAGATTGCAAAAATTTGTGTGTGTATTTATGTTTTCGGACAAAAAGATTTAGCGATACACTACTTTATTGTTAGATAAAATTATTTCAAATTTCTAAACCAAAAAAGCAAAAAGTAAGCTGTGCTTTAACCTACAAGAATATAATTAATGAGGCTTCGCTCTAGATAATTTTTAACAAAGGTTTTTCCTTTAAGCATATATATTTTACGCATTTCCTTTATATAATATTATCGATTATTTAAAACAATGAAGACTTGGAACGGACACGTAACATAAATGATTGGTAATTGATTGGAAACTTAAGATTATTTTGATTCATCCATTCAAATAAAATGATTATTGATAAATTGTTGGAAATTTGATTTTTGCTTCAAGATTTCCATTATATATATTGCTTACACCCATAATGCATGCACATATTAGTCGAAGTTAAAAGATTTTATAAACAGAAAGTGTATTCGCTTCCGTGTAAAATGATAGTTAACAGAATGAATTGTACTATATAACGGTCGACTGCACTCAGACTGTTGGATTTGCAAATAAGGATTAAGTATTGTCTTCATGACTGGGTTGAATTTTTTGACATCGTTTTGACACTTAGAAAGCTACATATTATTCTGATACAAAAGGAACACAAAATGTCTTTCCAACCCTTTGGATGATTACTGCGGAAATAATTAAAGAATCTTTTTATGGGCATGCCATTGAGGTTTTCCCAAAATGTTTACTTTTACCTCTAATTCGTGTCGTCGACTTTTGATAATTAAAACAACCAGAACAATAAAAGTATTACTATAAGCATACTCATTATTTATAAATATTTATTTGAGTACATATTTGTTTTTATATGCTATTTTTCGAGTTAATGATAATAAAATGTATTGAAATATCATTTAACTACAAATGTGAGTTTTGCTTTCTTAAACCATTAGAAAAAATTTTTCGGAAAGAGCACGATCCAACAATCCATTTTAAATTCAGATTTCAAGACGCATTTTCCTTCAATTACTTCATTTGGTGAACATTATTAGCACCATTTTCTCCATTTCGAGAATTTTTCTAATCTTCTTCTGATTAATAACAGATATTCTTGCAACAGTAAAACATTTTATTCAAAAATAAAAGGAAAATGTGCCGACTATAAATGAAAGAATGCTGCATTGAAATTGAAAACATGTTTATATCGACTGATTCATTATAAGCATATAATTTCTTTCATTCTCATGAAACAGATAAGCTAGACAATCTGGAAATTTTAAAAATTCATTCATGTAACAATTGAAGTTTGCATTGGGAAAAGTGACATCGATTGCTTTATAAAGAGATTGTAAAAATTTCTCATTTCCTAGTCTTTATCTTTGCAAGGTCTTGAAAATACAAGGTTTAAAGCATGCTATAACATTAGATTCCCATTTATTTGGCGAAATAGCTCTTTATTTTGAAGTTTTTACTCTGAAAAAGTAATACTAATTACTTTATAAGGATTTTGAAAGGAAAACTAATTTCCGGCCCATTGTCTTTGCAAGGTCTTGGCAATGTTTTCATATTTCTTAACTGTAAATCGTACTTGTGAAGCATTATGTTTCTATTTATTTGCAGGAAGAAAGTTTTATAAAATTCCATTTAGTTTTCCTACATACAAAATGTTTTAAAAGTAGCAATTTAAAAGAGGATGAATATTATAACTTGAAAATCATTTGTTTCTCTTAATTTACTTACGAAATGAATTGATGCATGGTAAATATTCATAAGATTTCAAACTCAAATCAGTAATGTCGTCGATATGCAATTCGATAATGTCAGCATAAAATCAATAATCTATTCATTAAATTAATATCAAAATATGTAAAATTAAATATACATTCAATTATTAAATAAATCGTTGATTGCGGAAATTAAGTGAATCAACAATATTAAAGCGCTGGGAGCTTTGAAAAATTATTAATTTTTTTTTAATCAATGATTAAAATGTTTTAACGGGTAGATTTTATATACCTATAATGTGACTTTACTTGACTCTTGCCATTTCTTCACTCATTATGTAAATACCCCTTAGGAATGTGAAAATTGCATGAACGCAATTTTTATTTTTAAAAAAGAAAAGTAACTTATGTTGTATCTGCAATCTACGATTCAAATATATATTCATTTCATTTCATTCTTACAAAATTGCAGAATTGATTAATTCAAATCTCTTCTCTTTATTTTGACACTATTATTAATTTTGATTTGCACTTGTCATCTGTTTTTCGATTCACCTGATTTTTAATGAAAGACAGTTTCTTCTATATTTGTAGTTTTCAATATTTACTTTCATTTGAAAACTATGAACACGATTCTCCAATTTGATAAACATTTGCGCGTTGTAAAATTAAATTCTTTGAAATAATTTAAAACTGTACTTCTGCTTTATCTTTGGATTTAAAACCGATAATATAAATATAATTAGCTTTCTTCAAAATTTTCTTGCAGCTATTAAAACAACGCAAGAAACAATTTGGATTAACTTGATTTTTTTTGTGGGAAAAATAAATAACAAGAAGAACTAAGCCTTCTATTTACACTATTCTTTTTTTCACCGGATGTCTCAAATGAATAAAGGGAGCGGAAAGCTAGAGGTTAAAATGTCCTCTTTCGGTATTTTTAAAGGAAACACTCAAGAGTATCGAGTCGAAACAGTTTCCGCCCTTTATTTGCGTCTCCCCATTCTTCAAGACAAGAGGCCACGCGACACACCGTTAGCGGTGGTTGACTTCTCACGCGCGCGCGTGCGCGATGCAGAAAAAACACTTTGCCGTCGGTGCTGCGCGTGAAACAAACACTGCAGATTAAAGCGTGAATACTTCCTGCGAAATGATTATAACATCTGAAATCGCAAATAGTATTGCAAAATTATTTTGATATTTGATTCCAACCGCAGAAAAGTGAGTTGACGTTAAAAAGAAAGGGAAGAATTTGGTAGTAAAACAATCCGTACCCCAGGGATAAAATTTGTTTATAAATGCGTCAACTGATTTATCTACCTCTACCTGTGAAAAATAAAAGGTTTGTTGCTTCTATTCACTGTGGTAACTAAAGACCTGAATAGATCAAAGTTTTGAGACCTCACCTCACACGAGCCCTTGTTGGGGGGAGGGGGAAAAAGCATCCGGACATTTTGATTTAAATTTTAAATGGCTAAATTTGTAGCAATAATTAAAAAATAAATAACTGCAAACAAAGTAGCGTAAGCTATATAGACTACCGTGATATGTGATTTTGACTAGAAATTCATTAATATTATTATTTTCTATTCGAGCACTGTAATAATATTCCACTGAATGAAAGTATTTCTTTATCAATTCTTGGGTCGAATTTGGTCTATTAATTATAAATGAAAATTTGGAAATATTAATTATATATCCTCCAGGACCTGACCGAAAAGATGGTAAGGCCCAATACGTTCGTACTTAGGCCGTTTGATTATACATTATCTTGTCTAATACAGGTCAGGAATGGGATTTGATGAAAAATTCTTTTTTTAAAAAGTTATACATAAGAATTTGGTTATAATTAATATAATGAAATTTTAATTTTTCTTTAGTTATTTATTTTGTTTTTATATACAAGAAGTTACGTTTGGTAATTAAAAATGCCGCACAACTTATATTTTTTGAGAATTTTCGCCTTTTATATTTGATAGTATTCATTCTTAAATCGGAATTGTCATTTTCTAAAATTCATTTTAAGAAACTGCGTTTGTCTTTTATTGCATTTGAAATTACTGACAATATTACAAATTTTCCTGTTCTATTTTAAATAGATTTTAACCCTTTTATTACTTATCAGTTTCATGAATGAAAATTATGCCTTACTTCTTACATTAGGCTTACTCTTTACTTCCTACCAATGGAAATTTATATGTATTGAACAACTTACTTCTCTGTGAAGGGTTACTCAGATGACATTTGTGAAAAAAATAACTATAAATAAATATATAATTGCCATGATAAATATCTGGAAAAATGACGTTAAAAATCCTGATTTTAAAATTAATTTTTTCAGAATGTATTCAAGAAAGGGAGGAAAAAATTTTAATAAATATAAATTGAGGAAAATCTCACATTTATCTTTACAAAACCATTCAAAATGTCAAATTTAACTCAATACTTTCGAAAATTATTAAATATGTAAGGTATATAATGATTTATTCTACATTTTTATTATGTTTTATTTTCTTGTCTGTTGCAGACTTGAATAGTAAAATTGAATTTTTCATCTATTAGTAGCAATCATGGAGATAAATCGATTAGTTCTAAGAATTTTGTTTTGATACAAGAAGATACAATTTGACATATTCACGAGTGTTCCACGTGAGTGATACCTGGCTTTTCTTCTAAAAATTATTCGACACATAATAGACTTCGATCATTGAAAAAAATTTTTTAGACTTCTAGGGATTGTTTCTTTTTCAGTAACAAAATAGAGCAATCATCACATCAATAGTTTTTTTAGCAATATATCTGAAATTCTTTTGATAGTTAAGCATACACTCCTTGGGTCTGATGCGCATAGATTTTATAGCCCTATATAAATTTTCAATTTCTTCCATTTTTTTCTTGCGTTTCTGTTAGAATTTTAAATTTATTATTAGTAAGTTACGCGATACAATGATCATAACATTGGTCTAAAAATTGGGTAAAACCTTTAGAGCGTTCTTTAAGGCTGTCTGAGTAATATAAACTCAACTTAATGCGTTGTAGATTGAAGAATGATAGATATATCCACAAGAAAATATTTTCTAGTATCTTTTTTTTCATTTTTGAAAGAGCACCATGCAGTGCCACTTTTCTCATAGGATCTAAACATTATTCTGGAATTTCTGTACAGTTTCTTTTTTTTTAAATGATATAAATGTGTGTATTTTTGCCTTCTTATACCAGTGTACCGATTAACCGTGCTCAGACTTATGAGTACAATCACCAGAACATTATCCTTTATTCAGTGGCGGCTCTTCTATTAGGGCTGCAGAGCTGCAGTCCCCCCTTGGTATTTTCATTTTTTTCCTAATTGACTTACTTTTCTACTTTAAGAGTTCAATGATAATCGAAAATGGCAAAAAATAATGAGAAACGTAAAAGAAGACGGAAAATAAATCCAAAATTAAGATAGACCGTTCAGAGCTGTAGAGAATTTTGCCCCTCCTAGAATCAAAATTGAAGGAAAAAGCAACCCTTTCTCCCATTGAAATTAGAACCCCGTGAGCTGCACTCCGGAGCAGCTCACGCTTGGCACGGCTTCCTCATTTGGCCTTTTTTCTCAGCAGTCGAGTCGTTAAGTAGTTTTTTTCAAATCAAATTCTGGAGGAGTTGGCAATTTTTTTTCTCCTTTATCTTCTTTGGTGTGCTGATTACGAATCTGAGGTTTGCTACCAAAAATTTTTTTTTCGAATTTTAGTTATAGCCAAAAAACATGAAAAAACATTTTCCCAGTTTTTTGCTTATAACTCAAAAATTATCAATTTTTAGTACATCATCATTATACACCAAAATAATCAGCATAAAATTTCCTACAACTTAGGTCTATACAACTTCTGCAGCACTGCTTGTTTCTGAGCTGACGAGCCGCCACTGCCTTTATTCGACTTTCAAACTTAAATTTCTATAACTGTTTTCATAAATCCTATACAAAATCTCACACCAAACTAAGTACGTTACTTTTTAATTCATATGCGCCGTTATTTCTTTGACACCAAAGACCCGACATAAATCCCAGCCAATTCCTAAGCCATATTCCTTCACAATACCGAAACGGGACACCCCAATCCCGTACGCATGCGGGTGGGGAGGAACCGCCCTGCCCACCGACGTCTGTCCCATTGTCCCGGAACTCCCAGGCGAGAAGGAGCATCCGGAGCAGGCACGCGACCGAAGCATCCATCCCCCTTCCCGCCACCCCCATCTCATTGGACGGAAGCTCGGGATAAATACGCCCTCCGGACCTTCCCATTGGTTCAGAGGTGCGGACAATGAATGGACTCCGGTGCGACTTCTCGCTACTCAATTTAAAGAAATCGTTTCTTCGAAACTGTGCTCTGTTTCGTGAAGAAAGGTCTGTCGTCGGTGGTTTCTGTCAAGGTAAGTGAGATGACTAAATACCTATGTTTCGTCTAGATCTTTAATCACCGATTTGACCTTGGAAGCATGGGGGAATCAAATTTTATTTGTTCACTGGAGTGTAGGAGTGTTTAAAGATAGACCAGTAATTTTTATCTTTTAGAATTTTCTAATTTCGCCTATAATCTAGAGGTTTCATTTATATAGATAAGATCTTACTTTCTATTTTTGGGAGCATTTGCTTCGAGAATCTATGCATGTTCTGCTATTCGTTGTTATTTTATACATTTTTTTTCAGTTAAGTTTGTAAATTTTTTGAAAGCTTCATTTTTAAAAAATGCAATGTTTTACTTTGATTTCTAGAAAGTAAATATGAATTTTATTGAACAGAGTATCCAATTCATGAATTACAGTATTTTTATTTTAATGTTCAAGTGCTTTTCTAGGTAAAATAGAATAAGATTTTGAAAACGTGTACGAATTTAAACTGCATCGTGTTTTTTTCTATGTTTTTGAAAATTATGCACCCATATAGACAAAAGTCAAAATTAAACAATGAAATTAGAAGTAGGAAGAAAGTACTGGAAAAAGAATATTTATTTTATATATTCCCTTTTTACCATTACCCATCATAATTTTTTTGTTGCATCACCTAAATAATTTTGTCCTTGATTATTACGCAGTTATTAGAGTCTGGCAAATTAGAAATTTTGAGCAAGTGCAATAGATAATAATTTTAAAAAATCTCACATATCCTTGATAGACAAAATCAAATATGATATTCATTAAAAACATTAACATGATAATTAATGATAAAATTGACTTCCATGAAAATCTGCTTCTGTTAGAGAACATTCCACTAAAATAAAATTTAGAATACCAATCCGTATTAATTTTTTATTGCATTCGATTTTTAAATAACAAAAACTAAATGTAAAAAAATCACAAAATTCTTCCAACGAATATCATATAATTTCAAATAACCCTTCCTTTTTAATCATTTTTAACTTAATCTAATTAAGTCAAATGTTCTCTCTGATTTTGCACGTGATTCGAACTACCTTAATTGTTAATAATTTTTAGATATTCTCTAGACTACTTCATATCAACATTGAAAAATAGCAAGTTTATGTTTCGATTTCTTTCTTGGAAGAGTGTCGTGAAGTCTGGAACTGAAAGGCTTGTAATCTGGTTGTGGCTAACCGCTTTCTCACTAAGGTTGGCACTTAGCTGCCACCTGCTCTATTTGAACTTTGCTTAGAAGTCCACTACCATTAGCTCTAACTTAAACCGAAAGTTAATCGAGCATATTAATTATCTACTTATTTTATACTGCTGTTTAAATCAGTTGCATAGTCGCTATTAAACGAAGAACACTGCGTCAGCAATTGTTGGGTGATAGGGATAGTATATATTTACGATCCATTTTGAAGTGAAAGAGGGCTATTTTGGAACAAGCCTCGTAATTTTGAACCACGGTAAGATGAAGAGGACGACACTCGAGACGGCACCCCACTTTTCAAACTTCCATATTGCATCAGCTTAAGGACTTTGACCTACAAAAACAGATTTAACGAGCACACGGTGGATCTTAGGAAAAATCGGATCACGAATTCGCGATTTTACCACTAGGCCACAACGGCCAAACTACTGCTGCAATGGAAAAATAATTGGCTTTTTTGGGCGAAGCACCTTAAGAGTCTAGCACAAGTTTTATTTTTAAATTTTAGCCTCTCATGAAAAGTTACCATTCTTTTTAATTCAGGGTGTTTCAAAGATATCTGGAAAAAATGAAAGGGTAGGCCAGGCATACGATAAGCATCCAAAATCACCTAGGAACATGGGTCCGCAAACACCATCTAGAAGCAGCAGGTGGCATTTAAAATAATAATGCACTTTCCACAATTGTCTACACATTTTGAAATTTGCACATTTTTTCAAGCATCTTCTCGAACTTCGACCCTATAATGAATAGTTTTTAACTCACAATTTACATTGAAGATTCGGTCACGAAGGCATTTTGGGGTCCGACCGGAAATTGATGATGTTGAAAAGGGATTTTGGCTCGACCCATTTCACAGAAATCTGATAACGGTTTTCAAATTTCGTCAACTATTTTGTGTATTATGCGCAATATTTACATGCATTTTCGTAAAAATTGCTGGAATATTCGGGAAGATATAAAGGTTTCTTTTTAAAATCCGAACTTTTTTAGCGTGTTTTTTTTTTTGGCGTTTTCAACAAAAATGTATGAAATTTACAGAATATGTGGCAATATGCTAGAGTAGCGTTGTATAAAAATTTGAAGTAAATACTTTGAATATTAGAAAAGGTATGAGCATTTGTAGTAAATGATTTTTTACTGCGTTTGCGCTAAAGGTAGCCTAATTTTTTTTTCACAACTTCTATGCCTGATATAGAGGGCAACTTATATAAAAATTCCAGTTCAATACCTTTAAGATTCAAAAAGATATCTGAATTTTGTCCAGCGCTGTTTTATTTTAAATGCCATCTGCTGCCTCTAGATGGCGCTTGCACACCCATGTTCCTAAGTGTTTTCAGATGTTTATCGTATCTTGACCTACCCTTTTATTTTTGCCAGATATTTTTGAAACACCCTGTATTTTTAATCTGATCACACCAGGAAGAATCCGACCGTTTTAATTTTTCATAATAATTCCTTTGTAAAAGGAATAAAAAGTTTAAAAGCTTAAATGGTCAAAATATAATATAAAAATTGTTATAACAATCTGTTTAGATGGATAGTTTAGTTAAATTGACGTTTGAAGTAACACGATGACTATTTTATACGGAATTCATCCCTTTGAGCCGTAGTCAGATGACGCGGACGAAACCTGCGCCTCCATCTCTCCCTCCAAACTTCAAATGTCACACCCATAAGAAAACATTTCTCTGTCGATGCCATATTTAACGTGCACTAGACCCACTTTCACGGTCAAACTTTGGTTTTGAAGTATAGGTAAATAAGAATAGAATATTCTCACACTCAACATAAATCTTTTTTATTTCTATAAAAATATTTTTTTCAAAGGACGATTAAAATGTAGAAATCAGAAGAAAAACGAAAGTAAAAGTAACTCAATAAATTTATTTTTTGTTGCGTAGCGACAGTAACTTTTCATCGCCTGCTTCTTGAGTTGAGTTGTAGGCACTTGCTACAGCGAAATCGGGTTTTGAACCTGGAACCCTTCTCCGGTCCCTAAGTCGGAACCTTACCACCAAGCCAAGCGGCCTCTCCAATTTAGATGGAAAAATCCTTTGAAAAAATGTGATGTTCAGTGGCCTTAGCATAGTTTAAACTCATTCAGCAAATACATTCTATAACTATGGATATTACTTCACAATTCCACCCTTCTTCAGTTCAGAAGCATTAAAATGGTTTTGCAGTAAACTGATTGATTTATATATTTTATTATTTTAGCTAGGCCAGAACCCAATACGAAGCTCAAGAAGCTTAGTGGTTTCTGATAAGAGTTAATCCCACTTCGTTTCTGCTGATACTCTGTTAGAAATTAGTAATATGATATAAAAACTAAGCCTTAAGATTAATTAGATATTAAAAAAGAAAAGAAAGTTTCCATGTTGCTGTTTCATATTTAGATAAGATTAATAAAATTTTAAGGATTTATTAAATAATTATTTAAATGTAATCAAAGATTGCAGCGTTAAATGACGGAATAGCTTGCATTTTGAATCAGATGAACATACAGATCATTATTTCATTTCCACTGTCTAGTGTCTTTCTTTTCAAAATGCAGACTGCGACGTAATGATTTGTCTAGATTCCAAGGTTGCTCAAAAAGAATCAAATCTGGTATGAAATGATGAAGAATTGTTTAAATTGCTGTGCTCATTTTCCCTTGCGTCAATGTCTAGCAGTTGTTTTCAGTCCCGTTCCAATGTCACAACCGATGTCAGACAGGAACTGTTTAGAAACATTGTTGCGTGGTTTTAGAGTTGATGAATTATATCCAGATAAATGTTTATTACCCGTTTCCTATAATGTGTGTGTGCGAAAAATATTTACTGTGAAATCATGTATGAGTATGTGATATGAAAGTTCTTGAACAATATTTAAAATGTCTCCATTTCATGATTGCGAACATCAAAAAATTCATTACTTTCTCGCATACGAAGTATACTAAGAGAAAGCATTGTAATCGTCAAAAAAATTCGAACTCGAGATTTTGACGAATCTCCACGTTTTAGGCCTCCCTGAGTCCGAAAAACACAATTTTCGAATTATGTCTGTCTGTCTGTGAACACGATAACTCGAAAACTATTAGAGCTACGAGAATGACATTTGGTATGTGGTCTTTACACATAAGTTGTAGGTTTCTATCAAAGTTTGGACAAATTCCGTCTACGGGAAGTCTGTCTGTCGGTCCACGTTCATGTGGACACTATAACTCAAACACTTGAATAGCTAGATGGATAAAATCTCGTACACAGGTTTATCATCATGAATGTAGGTTCGTATAAAATTTTGGGCCAAATCCGTCAAAGGGTTGATTGTCTGTTGGTCTGTATAATCGCAAACTTGTGAACACAATAACTCTTTAAGATAATGACTTAGATATGTGAAATTTGGTATGTGACCTTCTAATCTCAATTATAGATTTCTGTCCAATTTTCGTTTCAATCCGTTAGAAAAAAAAGTTGTTCAAATTGCATATTTGGTTCAAAATGCACATTGCGACTGTGTGTTGGCGAGTGTTTAGCTTATTTTACTCAAGTTAGTATGGTTGGCTTTTGACCTTGGCGGTCTACGAAGGAAATTGTAGCGAGCGGCAAACACGCGCTTCGGAAATTATGGCAACCCCTGAAACGAAACTTCGTTCTGACATTCTCCAGATGGATGTCTGTGATTAACCAGAGGTATAGTTAAATCTTGTGTGATATCTATAGTAAGATTTCGTAACGTAAGATTTAACTCAAAAACGTTAAATGAAGTTGTGGTACCTCAGCGCGCGTAAAAATTGTGAACATATGCAACTTTTTTTTTTGCAAAATATTAAGTTTTTCGAATTCATAAATTTTATATGTTTCATTGTAAATCACCATTCGTAATTATTTTTTCTCAAAATAACCAGGCCTTGGGTAAATACCCCAAAAATATTTATCTACCCACTGGGTGTTTACCCACCCCACATTACTGGTCGTATGCGAGAAAGTTTCGGGGAGGCCACTCCCTGGTTTTTTAATCACTTCTTTCACTGAGGAGTCTGACTTCGATATCAAGTTACATTGCTAAATTATAAAGTTAACAATCGTGTGGAAGTTTGACACTGAGAGCTGTCATTAACTTGTTAATAGCAATTAATTTGAGAGACAAAAATTGAGTGGGCATGTTTTAACATCTCAAATGTCTTTTAGTATTTTTATAAGGATCGGAACAACTATAAATGCCCAAATAGGACGTATCAGGAAAGGGAAGAAATTTATGCGTCAAAGGTTGAATTTAGTTATATGTTCACTGCTATAAGAAGCTTCTTAAAAGATTTATTTAATATTTATTTAAAAAATATAATATAAAATATCAAATTTAACGTATAAGACCTAATAATGAAAGATGAAATAATAGAAAAATTATGATTTCTTTGAAAGAAAATCCGCAGATTCGGCTTCTTTTGCCGTAGGTACCTACATGAGAAAGCACGAAATCTGCTTGCTTGGTTTCTATTCAAGCCTTTATCAGCAATAAATGTGCTGTATACAAAAGATGTTAAATTAGAAGCTTCCTGATGTAGAGTAAAATTACGGGGTAAATATTAAGTTTAGAATACAGTTGGGTTTCATCCACAAGAAATAATTACCAAAAAAAGTCTTATGATATCTATCTAGCTCTGAAGGAATCTGCCAAAATGATATGAATATCAAAAAAGAATTATCTCGATTCTGTCGCTACTATAACAGTTTAGAAATCTGTAAATGAAAACTAATGGCGAATGAATCAAACAGCATATAAAATCACATAATACATAATGTCTCTGGAATAACCGACCCTAAGCCTTGAGCAATTATCAGAAAATGCCAGATAAAGTTTCAGCGTATTGTTAATCCATAAAACATACACAGATTAAAGGAATAAATTAGAATTCCCTTTTTTTTTTGTCTACGAGTGAGGTAGAAAAACATTAGACCAACTGGACGAGTGCCTCAGAAAGTTAGTGGAGGAAAAACTTTACTTTCTTGCTTAGAAAAAATAAATCATTATTGTATTCCTAGCATAAATCTTTAGCTAAATATCGTTAAATTTCCTTAGAGCAAACATTCTTGCTATCTTATTAAAATAAATCAGGAAATAAAATTGCTCCAAAATGAAAAATATATAATTGTGTGAAAAGTTTTTAAGTGATACTGTGATTATGATAGAAACGTGTTCTGATTGCAAAGGCATTATAGAATTTTTTTTCAAGAATCAATACTTTCAAATCAAAAGGTATATCTTTCATATAATTAATTCCGTGCATAGTACATATATTAATTCTGGCTTCGTAGCAATCATTTGCAGCTTGATAATCCTATTTGGATTGCCATTATATTCTTAATTTTGTTTTAAGAATATAATCGTTGTAAAGAAGACAATCGTTGTAAAAAAATCATTATAAAGTGCCTGAACATAAAACTATTATGCTTTAAAATACGATTGTTTATTCTTAATTTAAATTCCTTCTGTAATACGTTCAGTAATGAAATTATATTGATTATTCGAGTCGATATAATCCTAAATTCCTTGAACACAAAATTACTCGAGTTCTATTCTATAAATTTGTTCTCACACAGCAGCAGAATTATTCCTTTTTTGAAAATATTCTTCTGATTCCTAACTGGAAAACTTCGGGACAAAAAGCAACAAACTGGGACTGCCTCGGCTAATCTGGCACACTTGATCATTTTATTTTAGAGTTTTTAAAAAATTTTATTAGAAAAGATTGGAGATATCACGGGCTAATGATATCTCCATATATATATTATTTTATATATGGAGATATAAATATTCTTTTTTTTTGTCTGTTTCCTTATTTTTTAAATTTTTTTCATATTTAATTTTAAAATTTTAAAAGTTTCGAATTAAATTTTAATGAACTTTATAAAATGTTTTCACGTCTGTACCCAAATTAAACTGACAGTTCTGAAATTCGTATCAAAGCAAAATATTTAAAAAAAATATATAAGGGAACAAATATTTTTCTGGAGAGCATAAAGTTTTTCTCATACCTTGGAGGACACCCTGATCATGTGTGACAACAGGGGTGGCGCCAGTGGGGTGTCCGGGGGTTCAGGGCCCCCTGTCGGGGGTCATCATTTCACTCCTCCCCTTGTTTAGCAGTTCATGCGCCCTGTCGTGCGGATTCTAACGCCACTGCTGCATGTCGGGAACTTATTCCACTAATTGATTCTGGAATCTAGAAGTTATTCCTCTCGGTCTTCTCTCTCCACAAATTAAGCATTTTCTAAAAATACGACTGAATGTGTAAACATCCATTCACGTTTTTCTCTTAATCATGCACCATGATTTCGGATCCATGATCGCGGATAACACGTGGGGTTTGACCATGAACCTCTGTAGGTGGTATTCCAAATAACAACTCGGGGAAAACTTTCGCAAGGGTAATGACCCGAAATAGATGGTCATTAATACCAAATTCAACAGTCGAAAGCGAAAGCAAAGTCATATCTCAGCATGAGATTCTCGTGGGCTCGCTGAACATTCCGCGATAACTAAGAAAAGATACCAAAATTAAATCATATGATTATCTATTAAGAAACAACCGCTGCAGGTAATTTTAGTACGTTACCTCGCTAATTGGAAAGATGATAATGCACGAGTGAGAAAAAGAACACGTGTTTCTCTGCCAACATCACAAACAAGTTTTGTAATGACCTCAGGTAAGCGTTATGGGGAAAAAATTGCAGGCCGATTGTGCAATAAATCATCTCAGAATTCATCATCAGTTTAGAGATAGTGAGAAAAATTTGTAAGCATATTTCTGTGTATTTACTTGATAATAAAGTTGACCTAACTGGCTGTAATGGATGTGACGGTACCAATTTGTTTCAGTGAGAAGAGTTAGATTTCTAAGAAAGACTCTCAAGATCGTAAGTTTTCCTTCTATTGATGCAAAATTTATTCTGTGTTATGATATTTCCATGGTTATGCTCAATTTTTTATGTTTCTGGAATTTCCTTTTTCTTCTCAAATCCAATTTATGACTACTCGTCTGGAAGCACGCGTTCAACTACCAATGAAAACCACTTCACAGTTCTCTGCATATTTTGGTGTCGATCAGTGGCGAATCCGGGGGGGGGGGGGAACGGGCGCCCCCCCCCCCCCCCAGAGCTAAACCAGAATTCTTGATTGTATTTAAAATCACTACAACTCTTTGTTCTTAATTTCCCTTTTTAAAAAAAAATAATAAAAAAGTGACAACATTGCTTTCTGGCTTGATAGGCTCGAAAATTTTTCTAATTCTCTAGTCATTCCACTTGTACTTGTAGCGTTGACGCGGTCGAAAATATTTTTTGGCTAGTTATTTCATTGTATTTTTTATTAAATTATCGAAAGTATTGCAGTGTTCTTTATGATCCTTATTGTTAGGTGAGTAAAGTCTGTAAAATTAAAGTGTTTTGGTTTACATAAGACATGAGGTATGACATCGTCACGACGATACAAATTTTTTATGACCTCCGGGGGGCCCCCCAGACCCGAATTCAGGATTCGCCACTGGTGTTGATTTATGAGAGTTTGATGTGATTTTCCTATGATTTTATATATCTTCTTCATCTGTCTTGTCCCAAGTGTCTTGACTTTTCAGATAAAGTAAAAACAATATCAATCAGATTTGGGATACAAAATGGCTCTCAATTGGATTCAGATTTTTTTTAGTCTGTTACCTCGCTAATTGGATTTTATTATGTTACCTCGTTAATTATACACTCAATTGGACTCAAAATTGGACTCAAGAATTTTCTAGATTTGAGGTAATTTATAATTTCTCTCTTGCCTTGTGTTTTACACGTACTTTTCTTAAGTAGTCATGCATAGAAAATTGGGACTGTAAATTTAGAAAAGCATTACTCGTGATGAGTTTTATCTCTGATTTAAAATTTAAAAGTTTAATATTCATTTAACGTACATAATATTTCATCTCTAAACCAGGGTCATTGCTGATTTTATGGCGTTATTCAAATTAACTTATAGTTCTAGCCCTTTCAGTCAAAATTAAGAAATAATGAATTGAAGCATTTTTCCTTTGTTGTACTGTATACTACTGAAAAGGGTATCTCATAAATAAAATCTCAAGCTTGTGGGTGAAAAATTAAAAAAATTATCCTATGCCCAGCATCCGGACAATTCCGATGATTATTTCAACTGAAAAAAGATGAACAATTACACAAATTTTATTGTAAAATGGTTGCCAAAGGATAATAAAATATTGCACTAGCATTTTAAATGGTAAAAAATGGATTAAATTATTCGAAAGACAGAATTCATCACAGAACTCCACTTTGCGAAGACCGAAGATTTTCTGGAGTTGTTATGGAAAAACTAAATAAATGAAATGATTCCATCCGCGAAACGAAAAATTCTTTGCAAGATTATAATAATAAGAAAGTCGAGAATCAAATCAAAAACAGCATGCAGTTTCATCTATTATTGAATTAATAGGAGCAGTTCAAAATTGATGTCCGGCATACCGGACACCAGGTCTGAAGGGGCTAGATATAAAATTTATCTATGGAACATTTCCTAGTGATCTTAATCACATTAGACGCTAGATTGCGTTAGAGAATTTGCCTTCTTGATTTTATACTTTGAAAGCAGCCATTAAATAATAATGCAGTCAAGTCATGCTCGTGTTATGCACGTAAAATGCAATGTATCGATTTAAATTTGAAATCTATTGCGTATCTTGCAGCACTTAAAAAGGCATGATAGCACAACTCACTGTAATGAAATATGCTGTAAGATATTAGATGGCATGCGCAGTTACT
>BGPR01024215.1:0-23458 GCA_013235015.1 Araneus ventricosus | reverse complement strand
ATTTTTTTCTGCACTTTTTATGTAATTAGCCATACAGTTCCAAAAAGGGGGCTTTTCATTTCAATATACCTTCACGGTGAATATTTCCCAAAACAAATTTTTAAATCTACAGAATTCTACTCACATAATCAATATCGCTGTTATATCGAAATTCGCCCTATTATATCTGGAATATCATCTATTTTATAAAGAAATTCACAAATAACTACAGATGTCTGTAGAGAACATTTTTACTTATAAAATTTGCAGAATATGAGTTACAAAGAGAACTAAAATTTTTTGCTATGAATGGACACCTATATTGGCTTCACATCTTAGTTTCTGTGGTACAAATTTGAAAACTAGCCAAAAATCTAACTTAATTGGTGAATAAATAGAATGATTAGCGTGTTCCACAGAATTACCATTCGATAAGTCTTTGCTTTATTGACAATTTTGTTGAATAGCTTAATAAGAAGAATAGTTTGTGGGTCTGTATATATGCTTGATTTCAAGTGGGTATTTTTAAAATGGCCGAAGTAGGGGAAGGTTGTTGTATGCCAGCCACCTAAAATTTTTTTTATTTGTACAGGGATAGAAATAATAAGTAATATAATCTTTTTGTAGTTTATTTATCCTAAAAAATATAATTAACTTTTGAAGAAATACACTTTAAAGTAGAAAAAGAAATAGCTTCTTAAAATTGTGAAATCGATACATTTAAAGAAATTGGTTTCCCAAACTGCACAACCAATTTCTCAAATTCAGCCACACAATGTGTGAACTGAAAGATGACATTTTATGCACTGTGTCATTTCTTCTTTTTTTCTCTCTTCACATATGAACACTCAACTTTAGTTTTTTTCTATTTGAATCATGTCTTTAATGTCCTTTTTCTTGAGTCTTTTTGGTTTGATTTGATCCATATCCATTTTATGAGGACTATCAGTTATTATAATTGCTTTCTGGGCTATTCCTTAAGTTCGTGAAAACAATCCCCTTTATTTGATTACTCCAATCCAAATTGTGTCCAATCTGAGCAAATCTTGGACAAAACAATCACCTAACTTTATCTTTAAGCTATTTTAATGAAACATAAGTTGTAGCCATTTTTATAACTTTTGCAGAGTAAATTTATAAACGAATTCCTTTTTCAATCAATTTGTAGCACTTGATATATATTTACAAAGAGCGCTTCAAAAGCATGTTGGGCACCAATCATTTTGAAAATGTAATAATCAGCGATATTGTTTCGTTTAACATTTGAAGTAGTAATTTCTGCAATGATTAAACTCGACTTTTATCTACTTTAACAAATGATGAACATTTTCTCACAATTTGTTTTTAATAGGTATGAGGCACATACTTAAAGACAACTTTACTGTTAAAGTGAAATTAAAGTACTTATTTTAAGAATAAGTGAAACAGCGAAATAGTACTGATAAATGTTTAAGCTTGATTTTAAAATGTGTCCTGTGTATTCTCTTTCCTTCTTTTAAATAAATGAAGCAATAAATAAAGATAAAATTTGTAATAGACTGAAAATTGCAACTCGGCTTATTAGATTGCATCACTTTTTCGTACATCAAAATTATCATTTTTATAACTTTTGCAGAGTAAATTTATAAACGAGTTCCTTTTTCAATCTATTTTGTTGAGAAGCAATTTCTTTTTCATTTTATTCATATATTTTCAATTTATTTAACCCCTTCAGACCTTGTGTCCGGTATTCCGGACATCAACTTTGAACTGCTCCTATTAATTCAATAATTAACAAAACTACATGCTGTTTTTTTTTTTGTTTGTTTCTCGATTTTCTTATCAATATAATCATTGCAAGAATTTTTCGTTTCGCGCATGGAATCATTTCATTTGTTTAGTTTTTTCAAAAAAAAAGGGAGGGGGGAAATCGTGGTGAATATTTAGTTTTTCAAGTAATTTCTTGTTTTTAATCCTTTTTTTTACCATTTAAAAGGCTTCTGCAATATTTCATTACTCTTTGACAACCATTTTAAAGTGAAATTTGTGTCTTTTATCAGTTGAAATATCCGGTATTGTCCGGATGCAGGACATGGGGTAACTTCTTTAATTTTGCATCTACAGGCTTGAAATTTCATTTATGCTTTAATCTTTGCAGTAGTACACAGTACGCCAAAGGAAAAAAAAAAAAAAAAAAAAAAATTAAAAACTCCTTTTTTTCTTAATTCCGACTGAAGGGGTTAACACTACAATCAACTTATATCGATTATTTATATTTTAATTTAAATTATATCGGTATATGAGTCACTTGTTTGAGAATAACAGTTATTAAGGTCCTTAGCATTTTCCCACGGCAGAATCGTTGAAGCAGGGGGCACTGACATTGATTGATTATTATATGCCAAAGGTTTTCAATGCGCTAAAGCCACGCCTACTCATATAGACATAGATCAAGTTTACATTACCGCAACCTTTCCAACGCTTGTGCAGGCCGCGGTGGCCTAGTGGTAAGGTCTCGACCTCGGGACCGGAGGGTCGCAGGTTCGAAACCCGATTCCACTGAAGATCCGCCGTGTATGGGGCCTGTTGCACGCTAAATCATACGTAGTGGCCAAACGTCCTCCCGTTAGTGTGGCGCGGAAGTTTGGAGAGGGGGGTGCCAGCTCAGGTGTCGTCCTCGTCATCTGACCGCGGTTCAAAATTACGAGGTCCGTCCCTAAATAGCCCTCGTGTTGCTTCAAAACGGGACGTTAATATAACCTAACCTAACCTAATCCAACGCTTGTGCGCAAAGGACACTACTTAATGACTTAGCGCTAATGAGGCTGTGCGCAAGTTCCACAATACCGGTACGTTTAGTGTTAAATGATGCGTTGGTTGTAGACAGATGACCCAATTTTAATAAGCCATTTCTTTTTCTACTTTTAATGTATTTCTTTAAAAGTTGATTATATTTTTTAAGATAAATAAATTACAAAAAGACTCTACTACTTTCTTTTATTAAAATTATTTTCCTACCAGTTTAAGTTTCTCAGTTCGTAAATCAAATGTAAAGCTAATAGTTCTAATTACAGAAATAATGACTCCAGAGATATAAAAATTAAAGTTTCAGTAAATTCTTTATTGGTGAATGTGTCCACTTTTTAGTTTATTTGTTCAATTTTGATATGGGATGATATCCTTAGAAATATTAATGTCGCTAGTATTCATGGGAATTCAAACTATTCAACTTTCCTAAAATTCAGTGTTACTGTTTGTTACCAACAATAGTAGCATTGAGCTTGCATTTATTTTCACACCTGACCCTATCCATGATTATATATCATGGATAGGGTCAGGTGTGAAATGGATAGAAAATACACTACTTTTAGCTTTTCACTTAAGAAGTATTATTAAAACGTTACTTTTTTAAACCTTTTTTTCTATAGATTATATATATTAAGTAATTCGATATATATATGTTTCCTGAGAGATAGTTTTTAACCATATGCTTTGTATACCCATTTTACCTCACACAGGTGAAAATGGGTATGCAAATCTGATACAGTAGCAAATATTAAAAAATAAATTATTTGTTACAGTACAGTGATATAATAACAGTAAAAGTCAGAATAATTTTTTTTTATTAATTTATTTAAAAAAGCATAAATTAAACAGTAAATTTGGCAAAAATAAAATAGGGTTTTTTCCTCCAACATATGTTTCTGTATATCTTTTATTCCTCAAAAAATTAATGATATCTGTTATTAAATTGTGGCTCATTAAAAATTTGTTTTATATGAATCCTCTTTGATATAATTTGTGTCATTTACAGCCAGAAAAAGTACAAGTTGTCCATCTTAAATTTTTCAAATATTTCATTTTATAGGTATCTCCTTCAACAGCCATAATTTTGACAATGAATTCAGGCTTGCTTTTCTCCCTCAATAAAATGCTTTTACCCAGGCACCTACTGTTAGACTTAAGTCTCACAGTTGTATTTTCAGTAATATCATTTAAAGATACTTCTTCTGAAAGGAAATTACATTTATTTTCTCTTTCAATTTTTAGCCTTTTATTACATCTTCACTTGTTAAAAGTTCACCAGCACTTGTCTGTACATATTTGCATTTTTGCTTTGAATTACTCATATATGCAGTTGTGAAATTTGAAGCTTTTGGTGATATTTTTGCTCATTTCAAATCTTTGTATGTTGAAGAAATTGTGCTTTGTGATCACTCTTGGGAAGGAGACAAGGACATGTTCTGAAAACTTGAAAGCATACAAGAGAGAACAGAAACATTTGGTTGCAAATTTTCGACATCTGCCAAAGAAAGTGTTATTTTGTGTGGAACTGCTTTTAAGTTTTAACTATACACTCTGAAAACCACATCTTGCCATAAGTTTTAAAGATTAAACAACTATGCGCTCCTTTTCATGAGAGAAAACTGTAATTTTTCTGATCCTTTATGTACAGGATTTTTTTTAACTAGTTATGATATGGAATATTTATGTCTCACTAATTTTCAATTTATAATAAATGAATAATTTATTTAAAGAAAAAAATAATGCTGTATCTATCCTACATAAGATGCAGAATGTTAAGCCTAACCATATACCCATTTTCTAAATATAGGACTAAAAAAAGGGAGTTTTTTTCCCCCTTAGCTGAAAGTTGAAGCAGAAATGTCAAAAAAAAAAATATATTATATCATTATAATAAGAATTCCTCAATAAAAAGATCCTGGAAGTGAAAGTTAGAATGAATAACATATGGCATAAACTTGTCCACTTCAGTTTAATGTGTTACCACACTCACTTATAAAGAAACTGAAAAAAATATCAGTTGAGAAATGGAAGTCAGAACAGTTAACTATAATACCCCAACTCAAAAGATACAAATATAATTAAAAATCTGTTGTTTTGTAAGCCATATATTTTGACTACTCATTTTACCCCACCTTGACCCAATGTAATAATTGTAAAAATAACTGCAAAAATCTTCCTCATTAACAGTTCTTGGTGACACCTTATAGGCAAAAACTATCAATGCATAGTTGAAAACTTTTTAAAAATTTCAATTGTTTGATACAAGATTTTAAATAAATTGACAGCAATGAAGCACATTTATTGTATTATAGTAATTATGCATGTTCAGGAAACAAATCTCTGTTCCATTTCATGAAAAATTACTATGAAACTAAAACGGGATATGATGTTATATTTTCCATTTATTGAGATAGATAATTTCTAGAGGAAAATGTAAACTTTTTCAATAAATGACTTTTAAATATGGAAGAACAAGCAATTTTTTTAGAATATTAATTGAAAATTTCATTATATTAATTTAGAATAAATAAACTGTGAATACTACATTAAATTCATAAACAATTTTAGTTTGTTTTAACTAAAAATAACATTCCAGCTGAACTTTTAAGTTTCTGCTGTTATATATAATTATAAAAGTAGAACTTTACGTTTTTGAACAAATTTATTAGCATTATGGAGTTTTGATTAATATAAATAAATACATTCTGCATATAAGAAACAAAGAAAAATTTAGGATAGTCAATACATGTAATCGAAAAGAGAAGCAATTTTTCAAAATTCACAATATTTCCTTTCATTTCATTAAATAGAATAAATGAAATGAACAGTAAAATAATTGATCACTTAACTTTTAATCGCAAATAATATTTTAAATTTCACTGGCTATGAAAGTGTTTTGAAATTTGGTTACTTAATCTACTAATTTTATCAACATTTAATTAAATTTTAATCTAATGTTCTTCTTCTAACTTTCTAAAAACTGTAAGCAACATATTAAAAGTTTTATTAAATTCAAATTTTAAAATACAAATACATTATATGTACATTTGCCAACAAGAATAATTAAACTATGTTTAGTGTACTAAAATGCATTTTTAATATTCTATACCATTAGTAAACCGAATAAAAGACATTAAAATACTTCCCAAGGAACAAATTGAGCACAGCCATACTGCAAGAAAGAAAGCACTGTTTATAGCTTTTATTAAAATGAAAACCTTCATTTCAAAGTCCTGTACAAACATTCAGTGTTACATTTCGCAAATCAATATAAGATAAAATGCATGAAATTTAAATATGTTTACATAATAAAATTGAATTAGTTTATTATAATTTTATTAAAAAGAGAACGCCCTGCAAAAGATCTATGTTTTTCATGCTCGACAAAGCATATTTTCATTCATATAATTATTTTACATACCAATAAAAAATAAGAATCGTAAAATTTAATTTTGTGTTTACATGATCAATTTACATTAGGTTAGTATCAATTTATTAAATAAGAATACGCCTGCATAAGGCCTAACTTCGCCATGCAACTACTACTCCCGAGAACCGATACTCAAATGCATGCAAGCATTAGAAAATTGCAATCCATTCTTGGCGAATAAACGAATCCTCCATCTGTTGGCGAAAACGTTTTTCTCGAAGGTAACCATACAGCAAGCCGTCTTTCTACCACGCCGGAATAAAATCTGTCCTCCGGATCAGCTATCCCCCCCCCATCTACTTCTAATGCTTTCCCCCTTTCTACCAGTCCGGAACAAGATGTGTCCTCCGGATAACGAGTCTCGTTTATTATTTATGTATGCGAAAAATTAGACTTGTTCCGGCGACTTGTCATTAATATTTTGAGCGAAACGTAGAGGTAATAAATTATATTTGTATAAAATGAAATGAAAGGATTATTATTATTTTATAGAAATGTATCTGATGACAATAATAAGTTTTTTATTTTTAAGCGTTAAATTAACAAAACTTTTATTTAAACTTGCAATTTTAGTAGAAAAAAAAGTATGGAAAGTAAAAATATCTTTATAAAACTTTTGTCCATATTCTAGCTCTTCAAATTATTAATTTGAAAAATCAAAGGCTTCTGATTTTTGGGGATTAGTTTTCGTTCATGATCAATTCTATAAAAAAAAATTGTTGAAAAAATGTTTCACATTTCTATCAAAATTTTCCATCCATTTTTACTCCGCTTTCCTATTCAGTCCCCCAGTGTTAGATTGGGTAGTTTGATTGGTAATAAGTAACAAGACTATTATCTCTGTAGGAGATCCAGGGAAACTACAGATCTATTCTTCTAATTACTTGAAAAGAGGACAAGTGTTTTCCTGTCAAAAGTTCCATTGTAAGAATTATTTGGGTTTTTATTTTGGTTGTCACATATTTATAATTTTAAGGTCAAAATCTACATAACTAACAAACTGAATTGTGAACATATACATTTATCTGGTTAAATACAATATTCATATAATTTTTTTCTGCTTAAATTAATAGGGATATTTATAATTATGTTAAAAGAACTGTAACCTGTTAAATAGACTAACTTTAGGTTATCAAATCTTGATCAGCTTTTCAACATTCACTATTATTCTTTGAATCACAATTTTTATGAATTGATTAGAATATTAAGTATTTTTTTTATGGATTTACATTAGTTTTTTTATAGATAACATTACAGATTCTAGCTACCCCATTAATAATTTCAGAACATTTTTCTGTGATCGCATATTAGTGATTTGCGCTCACTTCTATAATGTAAAACATTCTAGTTTCTGAAGTTTGAATGATCAATAGTGAAATGTGAATGAGAGGAAGAAGAAGGATAATCTGATTAGTGATTTCACAGTACATGTGTAAATTCTTGTGTGAATTTTTCCATCTTATCTAATTTAATCAGATTTTGTTTATTTCAGGATCATCTGTGCAGCATTTGAATATTATTTCTGTTACTTTCATATTAATCATATGACAATGGTGAATATCAACCAAGTTTTATGAAATACAAAATGCTAATCATAAATCTGCCAAAGTTATGTTATAATATTAGTAATATTATATATAATATGTTATTTTTTTACTTGGCAAACAAAATTTAAATTGGTGGATATTCACCCAAAGCATGCAGTTAATACAAAAATCCTTGGTTCTTTTGAACAAAGTAAATAATCCAACAGATATATATATATATATATATATATATATATTATTATTATTGTAATGCTATTGTCTTCAATGATATTATTATGACTTGCTGTAAATGTTGTTATAATTAGAACGTTTTCTATCCCAGATAGCAAAGAAGGTTTTGAAAAGGTTGCCATTTCACTTTCCACAGGCTGTCCATGAAAGCATTTCCACGCAAACCATTTTGGAAACCATTGCCATGAGGTTTATGTAGGAAAGCTTTTTATGAGCTACCTCACTGACAAGGTTTGAACAACAAGACCACGAAAGCATTTCCGCTCAAACTGTTTTGGAAACCATTCCCACAAAATTGATGTAGGAAAGCTTTTTATGAACCACCTGTCCCATCTTTTGTAGCTCCGTATAGTGGTTACTGTGCTTGCCTTCCAACTCTATGAACGCGGGTTCGATCCCCGGCTCCGAGGAGTTTGAAGTTTTGTCACAATCTACAACGAAATCATACAATTAAGTTCAATTAAGAATTAGATTAATCAAATTAATTGAAATTAATAATTAAGCTTTGATTAATTAAGATTCCCAATTGATCTAATTAATTGACATTTCAAATAACTCTAAGATGACGTCAGAAGAAGGGGGATAAAAAAAAGGGGATGGACCCCTCTGTAGGAGTATGGTTTTGAAGAGGAGGTGAAAAAAGGGGGTTCAACCTTTTGGAAGGTCTGAAACAAGCTTGTGATAAAAGCTTTTGGAAATCTTACTGAAAACCTTACAGAAAACCTTGTTTCTTGTTGACTAGCGAACCTTTCCGCTGCCTTGATGAAAGGTTCAACCCTTGTCATGGAAACCTTTGTGACAACCCTTTACCCTTGACAACGACAAGGTTTCTTTGCTAGCTGGGATTGAACTGTGTATTTATTCTTGATTTCTGTGTTACAAGTTATTGGAATTATAGTTTTACAGATCACAAATAATAATTTGGTCTATAAATTTTATAAAATCTACAAATATTATTTCATAATTTTTCTCGTATTAAAGCTAATGGATGATAAGCCATGGCTCTAGATGTGATACAAGTAGAAGGCTGTTATGTTTCTTCCTGTTTGCCTAAGGCTCTCTTTGTACCATCTCCCTCATCATTTCCAAGAAGTAAAAGGTACTTTTTTGAAAATGTGATTTAGTTTAATTTTTCTTCAGTATTCAAAATATCTAAAGTATTTTGTTGCTTTTTATATGAATTGATTGATGTTAAAAGGGGACTTCTGCATTTTCGGCGGAAATTACATTCTTATTTTCGTTTTTAATTTGATGAAAGTGAATGCATCTTTGGTGTAAAAACAGAGCTTCTACCAATCACAGCCACATTTTGGTACAACATCAAAGTTTCTATGTGATGTTAGAAGAAGGCTTCTTCGCAGAAGAGCAATTTGAACATCAATATAGCAGTTCTCTGCTAGATGTCAGAAGTCCCCTTTTAACATCAATCAATTCATATGTGCTGTAACTAAAATTCATTTTCCATTATGCTTCATTTTTGTACAATAGATATTTTTCTATATATGTACTATAAAAAATACAATAAAAACTTTTGTAATATGGTACTTTTTAATATTGACATTTTTTTCCAGTCTGTTTACTCTTTTTATAAAAAAATCACACTTAAAATAACGATAATGTGTCTGATTTATTTAAACCAACTCTTTTAATTATTCTTTTTGAACTTTTAGTTTCAGTAATTCAGATGTTTATTTCTACTTCTATTTAATTATCTGTTATCAAGTAGACAATTTATATATTGCTTTGACGTGTGGGTGTAAACTTTTCTCTCATTCACTTTCACCTCCATGCATTGCAGTGCTGTAATAATTGTCCTGTAATGTTTAAATGAAATTTTTTAAGAATGGGCTCCATTTATTATTATTTATATATTTATTTTTGTTCTTATAATGTTAAACATTATTTAAGGAATTAATTTTACAAAAAAAAAAAAAAAATGACTTCCTATTCCAAGTACACATGGATATAACAGGCATTTTATGACCTTCAACTCACTGCAAATTACTTTTTGTAAAAGTAATGTTATACAATGGGTTCTTTTGGTATAAGACTGGGGTACTTTCACCTATTAATATATTTATCTCATTTATTAAAAAAAAACCCCACTATTCTACATACTACACACTAATATATATATATATATAACAAGAAGCAAATGAAAAGTGGAAAAAAAATTAAGATAATAAATCACATTTCAAAATGTAGAAATAAGGAAATATAGCAGGTACAGTTTTGCTTTTCTTAAGTTTTTTATTTACATGCATTGTATGATATAAATAAAAATTATTATTAAAATATTTAATAATATTTTTAAATATAATAAATAATAATAAATTATTTAATGATATATTTTTATTTTTAATAATAATAATAAATGAATTTAAATTATTATTTTCATATAACTGATAATTTTTTATATACATGCGTTAAATCATTTTGTGAACAAATCTATTCAATGTTTTGTACTTGTTTGGATATACTAATGCACTGAACTCGTTTCCTGAGCCCCATTGATTGTTTGATTCAAACAATGAATGTTGTGAGCATTTTGTTTGGGGGGGAGGGGTGGTTAGTGATAAAGCAAAGGGGTGCATCTATAAAGGTAAACTTCATAGTATACATTTTTTAATGTCTATATATAATGGTTTTATATTCATACATGATAATTATAAAAAGTTTTCAAAATTTCTCATTTAAAATAAAATTGTAATTTTTGTTTAATTTTTTCTCTATAAAAATTTATATCTATATAAATATATATTTGAAATATATAATTTGTTATCTGATTTTCCTTTTGAATCATATTATTGTTATTTTTATGCTAAATTTTAAAAATTTAGATTTTCTTAATTTTTTTAAAGATTTGTTATATGCATAGAAAATAGAACTGTTTTTTTTTTTAAAATTCTCCTGTTATGAAATGACAATTGATATTTAAAAAAAAACTTGAATAAAGACACTGAAATACAAGTTTAAAAAGTTATCAAATATTACAGAATTAATTTTATAGCATTGTTAACATTTTGTATCAATACCATTATTTTTTATATATTTTTAGGGATCATGTACATTCTTCAGATGTTTTGTATTTCAAGCCAAAGAAGAAAACTGTAGATGTATGAGTATTTTTGTTGCTATTAAAATTCAATTTGTGAATAGTGTTTTTAATTGCCAGCTATTGCAATATGAAAATAAATTAGTGCAATTGTTTGTTAAATTATATGTAAACCCTTAGTTTGCAAATATAAGAACCACTTTTATTACAGCAAATTATGATTTTCCTTAATTATCTTGTATATATAAAGGTAACACGATATGAAGGTCTGCAATCCTCAAGGCCATTATAATTGTTGGATTTCCATCTTGGATTCTCTTTTTCATATCTTTTTTGTTATTTTAAGTGCAATATCTTATTTTAAGTTTGATTATTGATTGTAGTACAATTTCTATTTATTTCTGTGTGCTTTTGAAATATTTATGATTCATTCTTTATTGAGTATTGATGTATGAGTATTCATTATTTGTTATAATTCTAATTAGGTGAGAAAATATTTGGCTTTTGACTATAGTTAGGTAGCTTTGTTTCATTTTAAGATTTAGGAATATTGCAATTTGTGATTGGATTTGTATATTGCTGGTTTAACATTATTACTTGATATATATATATATATAGAAATTTTCCCATCTTTAAAATAAATCATTATTTTCTCATCTTTATAATAAATCCTTTTTAACGACAGTTAATATTTAATTACGAATGAATTACTTCTACTTCAATCCTACGATAAAAGCACCCCTGCTTTAATTAGACTCACAAGAGTTGCACTATTTCTCGAGCCTCAACTTCGGTACTTTTCCCGTTTCGGTATTATAAAAACTCGCCGCATCTGTATAACTCTTCCACTTTTGTAATCATGTAATGCACTAAGCAACTCACGCTGTTTTAGGCGTAATTCTTTTTTCCTGGCCATGGCTTTAATGTTCCCATAATCTTTTAAAAGTTTATTCTATTATTGAGTACTCTATAACTAATTTAATTGTGCCCATTTTTGAAATGCAATAAATTGTTTTGGATTTTAATGACTGCCTCTGCACTTCACTTAAAGGAATAACATTATATATATATATCTTATTGTGACTAAGCAAGAAAAAGTGCTCATAGTGCTTAATGCACTCGTGAGTGATTAATCATCATGCTGACTGCACCTATCACCCTGTTCCAGCTTCACCAGGCATGAGATGAGTGCCACACAGCTCTTTCACCCTTATCAGGTCGAGGTGTTTCTACCATTAGGGAAGGATCCCCAGATCCCGCATTTAGGTCTATTTCATCATAGCAATGCTCATCGATGCATTCATCAGGTTCGAGGGTGGAGGCCCTTTGAGGCCATGCGCCTCGTTAAATTCCCATCACTGTGTGTGTGTATCTTATTATGATTATAAATTTTTATATAGATATTTCTATTTACTGTTCTTAAAAACATCATATAAAGGGAAAAAAGGTACATTGACGTAACATAGTGATAATAAATGCTTTTTACAAAGGAATAGTATCAAAATGCTAAGTTTTATAAAATCAGCATGAAAAGAAGTTTTAAAGTCAAAGGATTCACTAGACAGTAATATGGTACACACACATAGTTCATTTAACCCTCATGAAATTTTACCAAGCAGATTCTAGTTTAAATTATTTTAATATTATGTTACACATCCATAGTGTACATTATTTCATCATTTGCTGTGTATCATAAAGTAGTGCATCAAAATTTATGATTGTCTAAAAGCCCTTGTATTATTAAAAAAATCATTTCCTTTGAAGCACTCTTTTCATAACTAACTACTCTTATGTTTCATTGCTAAAAGTTTATGAAAATTAAAATTTGTTACATGATCAAAACAAATTTCAGGCCAAGAGTGCAACTCTTAGTACTGCAGATAATGGACTTCCTGTAGCTGGCCGCCAGCATCTTTCAGTCCAGACTGATCTGTACCTGGAAGAATTATGTGATGTTATTGAAGAAGCTGATGCACAATGTGAAACAGATCCTCTTCTAGATAGACCACCATCTCCTCTTTTTGTACCTGCAAAATCGGGTCCAGATGTGGCGACTCAGATTTATCCGGGTGAAGTATGTTAAAAGAATTTCAATAAGTTATGCATTGTTTGGTATTCATATATGAACACGTATGATTATAGCCACATAACTTTGCTGTTTTATTTTACATAATGTCAAATTATTTTAATCACATAGGAAAATTTTGTCTCGAAAATATTTTTATCATTATAAATATGACTTTGCAGTACTGTTTCTTTTATATACTGTTTGAATTATTAATTTGGGATTTCAGATGTAAAACTGAATGTATTATTAATATCATTTGACACAATAGAAAGCAATCATGAACAAATAATGAAGTTTTAGAAATTTAAATGCTTTTACCATATTTTTACATACATTTTACTGGTAAAGGGTTTAATGAATTTCACAATAATACACTTAAACATGTCAAAAGAATAAAAAAAGTTTGATTATTACAAAGGCAATCTTAAAAATTAGTCTCAAAGGTTAGGTTAAAGTCAGTCTCAAAAGTTAATACGAATGAAATGTTTTTGGAAATTGCTGAGAGTACTAATTTCTTGTTATGATGGGCATTAGACTTTTTTCTCTAATGGCTTTGTAAAATATCTCCTGCTGTTATGAAAAATGTACCAGTTTATTGTCAGAATTGCAATTCTGGTCTTCATATCAGTAATGATTTAAGAAATTTTTCTGTGTTATGAAAAATAGTTTCAGAAAACAGGTGATTTTTTTTTTTTTGCTGAATCTTATTAGATAAAAATCAATAATCAGCCAAGAATAATTTTTATCTTTATTATGAAAAAAGTTACTTATAATTAAAAATGCAAAATAATAGACTAATGTTAATTTTCTACGAAATGTCCAATTTCAGTTGTTTGATTTTGATGAAGAAGTTGAACCTATATTGGAAGCTTTAGTAGGACAAACTTTAGAACAGGCTTTGATTGAAATAATGGCAGAAGAGGAACTAGCAGTTTTATCAGATTTACAAATAGATTATGAAGCAAGAAGAAATGCTGAAGTGGCAGAAGTAAAAAGACTAGAAGAACAAGAAAGAAGATTATCTGAAGAAAAAGTAAAGTGATTTAAAATAACTTTGATTTTACATACAAATTAATTTTTATTCTTTTAAGTTTAAAGCCTCAGTTTTAAACGAAGCTGCATATCAAATTAAAAGTGTATGTAAATAACCCTAAGCTTATTAATAAGTTTCCTTTAAAAATCATATCCTTTGAAAAAAAAAAAAAAAACGATTTTTCCTCAGTATTATTTTCAGTTTCCTTTTTGCTAACAAAATATTTGCTACTTCTAAAAATTATGCTAAATTGAATATAATGAAATGTTATTAAATTATCACTCTTGCATGAATTATTTTGAATTGGTGGGCTACTTTGATTTATTTAATAAATTGAAATATGATGGCTTTGAAATTAATTTCATAATGACTTTCTCTTTTTATCTTTTGCTTCATAGCTTCATTGTTTTTAAAATTCTTGTCTAAGCTCTCTTATGATTTAATAATAACCATATATTAAAATATCAATATAATGGAAATTTATAAATAATTCTTTACAAGTTTGGTAATTATGTCACTGTAGAAATCTGCTAGTAATACAAGAGATTTTATAATTATTTTCTCTCATCACCGAGATGGAATATTCCTCTAAAAATACATAATCTAAAGCCCATATTTGAAGTCAAAACAGGTACATTCAAAATCAGTGAGGCATTCTATTACGACTTCCTACTGCTAGAAAAAAAATCTTTCTGTTGGTTTTCAGGTAGAGGAGATAAAGCTCACTGACAATATATAAAATGATCTTTTTGTTAGTAGATTGCTATAAAAATTTGAACAATACCAAACTGTGTTGTAGTATATCATTCAATTTGATAGTCAAAAACAAAGTATCTAATGGGTTTTTTTTGACAAAAGTCACACATGAATGAATGAACTCCATCCAAATATTTTCCATCCTGGATTCTTTGAAAAACTGTTTAGCCCTGTTTATTAAAGTTTGTGGCTGAAATGTTGTAAGAAGTCTCTAGGAGCTATAGAAGCAATATACAGACTAATGAGTTACAAAATCTTCTTGATAAATGAATAACTGGTGACCTAGCCAGTTCATAAAGGAAGAATAAGTTCCAAATAATCAAATTTTATTTATGGATCTGTTTAACACATTCACTGCCACTATTCATGTCTGAGATTCAAACCATCTATCTAATTAGATGGCCCCGTCCTCTGCCATCTCTTTAACTACGGTAGAGAAGGGATCATCTAATTAAATAATCAGTTCTGGACACAACAGCACGTTGGTGGCAGTGAATGTGTTAACAAAGGAAGATCTTATTGATGGCCGAGTGGAAATAAGCTGCTATTTTTGGCAAACAGTTTATTTATCTTATTTCATTGTATAACATAAAATAATAATAATGCATGGGTTAATAATACACATTAATATATAAATAATGCATGTTTTATTGCTAATGACATCTTCACTTTTAAGTTTCAAAATGCCTCCACATTAGAAGTAGCAGTAAGATCAAATAGTTTTCAAACATTCAATGCTACTATCAGTCAGAAAACTTTTAATAATAAGATGATTCATCTTAAAAATAAACATTACAGCCACAACTAAGCAGTAAGAAGACAAACATCGCATCACATTTCATTTAAACACCCAACAGGACTGCAAAAAGGTGTATTTCATGTTTACATAATTTTCATTATAAGAAAATAAAAGTGGCACAAGTGACAGTTCAATTTTTTTTTCTGGAAATTTTGTGCAGGAAAAGAGAATCAAAGAGCAGGAGGAGGCTGTTTCACTGGAAGATGAGGTGGCTAAGAAAATTGTGGCTTGCATTTTCTCTCAGAATTATCTGTCTGAACTTGTTCCCCAAGTGTATAAAAAACTTGAAGCAGAAGGCTACTTCGAAGTAGAAGATCCTGAAATGCTAGGTATAAAGTATTTTCATTGAAAATCTTTCTAATATAATTGTTTATCTACATTCACAGCTCATGAATCTCCAACTATGTATTGGAAGTCATTCAAATGGATGATATACATCACTTCATAATTGGTATTACTAATATGATAGCCCAGATCTATCTCTGACTGATCCGGTAACACTCTGACATCACCAACAATAAAATTCACACCATAACACTGCAAGACGTTAAACAACATTATTTCATTGTTAGAGTACCTAAATTTCAGTAATTTTAAATTTAAAAAAGTAATTGTCATTCTAATTTCAAATTTAATAGCTCTAAAATAGTGAAATAAAATTTGCCATCAATTGATATAAAATTTATCTCGTTATGATCAATACTTCCTGAGAAATTTTAAATTACAGCAATCACATATTTCAAATTAAATTCCATTTTTTAATAGAAAGTAGTAAATCACGTCAGTGCTATATCATGCACATGATACAGTTTGGATGCCACGATGCATTTGATTATCTATTGCAATAGTGATGATCTAGTTGATAATATTTTTTGGCAATGTTTGACAAGCAGAGAATTTTGATTAGACATCTGAAGTACAAGGAAAATTGTTAAACAACGGAAAATAATTCACACGGAATGTTGCTTACCAAGAGGTTTTTTGAATAAAGTAATATGTAAATAAAAAAATATATATTTCCATTCATAAAGCATATATTTAATTTGTTTTCAATCAATGTTAAACATTTCTCTTTCATATATATCTATTTAAACATGTCAAATTTGACGGGAAATCTCTTGAATGAAGAGGCAATTTGCAGCCATCATACTATGATGGGTGATTTTCTAGTTAAAAATAATGAACATATATGAATTATTATTATCATAGGTTTTTCGTGTACAGTAATTATTAGTAATTACAAAGGCTAAAATAAGATTTCTTAAATTTTTGTTTTTCTTTAATCATTATATATAAAAGGCAAATACCATGACTCACTCATCACGAAATCTCCCAAGCCACTGGGACTAGAAACTTGAAATTTGGCAGGCGGTTGCTTCTTGGGTAGTAAGTACTCACTAAGAAAGGATTTTTCGTAACTTTTAATTAGAATTTAAATTATTTAAAAATTACCTTAAATTTTAAGATTTTTCCGGAATAACTTTGGATCCTATTATCGCAAAAAAACCCCATTTTTACATCATCTTAAAGATAAAAAAATTAGCCTCTCAATGACACCAGTTGTATTTCCACAAGACATTTTGTTCAATTTTAATTAATGTTTCAGAACATGAATTGTAACAATGTTTTTCTAAATAAAATTCAAACCATCTCATTATTTCAGAAAATCTTTTATTCACGTGCTTTTGCACTTGTTACGATTTTGATAGTATAAATTGTTTTCTTGGGAAAATTAATTCCAAAGCAGAATTTTTACTTTAATATTCATTGCATTGCTGAAATATTTTGTTGCATCTGCTTCAAAGTAATGTTTTCTTTAACACATTGCAACAGATATTTCATTTCAGGGTTTTTTTTGTATTCAAGCACTTAATCTCATGCTTTCCTGTCATTTTAAAACTATGATGCATGAAAATGCTTTTAAATTTTTGTATATTGTATGATAGGTAAGTTTTTATTCAAATTTTGGTTAGGCTTAAGTGTACAGTTTTGCCAGTCGGGCTTTCACGACCATATTCAAGGTTAATCATTCTACCGATGAGTGATAGATGAATTGAGTGAGAGTTATTTAAAATGCAATATTTAAGTTTCGTTAGCTGTGATACATCATACAGAATTGTATCGCTGGCATTTTAAAATTTACGTCTTTACATATTTTACTATATGCCAAATACAGTAATCATTTGTTTTATTATTCTTTCCCGAGTTATCGCCGGGGGGAATGCTATAATCTTTCCCGAGTTATGACGGGGAATGCTATGATTAATGTGAAATACAAAAATAGAAACTAATATAAATGGATGAACCAGCTGGTCACCGAAGGCGGCTAGTAGACTTATAATTATTTCAGTTCTATTAGACTATACTAGCTGTGGAAAATTAATGTATCCTTATGTATTATCCTTATTTGAAATTATTACATTTATTAATAATGAGCTGCCACCATGATTCTGAAAATTTTACTCATTCAGGATAAATTTTTAGCTATTTATTTTATGTAAAATATAATAAACAAATTTTTAAGTAGAGTCAGGTGGGGCAATTGGGAACAGTGACTGCAGTGCACACTAGTAAGGCCTTTAGCGAACTAGAAAGCATTTGCTTTAGCTAGACACTCTAGGAAAGAATACTTTCCTGTTTTTTGCAATGTTTTCTGGTAACATTTGTTAACTTAAGTTGCAACTGTGTTCAGAAAAAGTGACGTCAAAACTTTTGCAAGTTTGATTGTTCGTTTTTTATAGAGGTTATATGCAAGATAAGTTGTTAAGCTACATGCTTCTTTGATCTGTGGGATATATAGATTACGAGGAACAATTTTTGTTTTTAGATTTTATTGCGAGAAACAGCCTAGTGTTCTCAGTTATTCTTGACAATTTTCATCGTGGGGTAATTGGGAACAGGTTTTCTAATGTAACAAAAACATATTTTTTAATGTATTAGGAATAACCTATTATATTATAGGAAGTAATTATAAATCTTGGAACACGGTAGTGTTGCACGATACAAACATTTATTCTTGCATTTAAATTAACAACCAACTTTTTAAAAAAAAATCTTTCATGTGATCTGCATAAAAAAATACATATGTATGAAAGTTGGTTGTTAATCAGGATTTGAGGCCATTTAACATGTATGGAAGAAAACTGAGGAAGAAAATAATCGATACTATGGAGGAATCTGGAGATATGATTTTAATTTTTTTCAACAAGAGATGGAGGTATTAAATTATCTTGGATCATTCATGCCCGATATTTTGGCATTATATATTGGTCGATAACATTAGAAATGCCAGAAGGAAAACCAATTATTCGTACACCTGCAGTATTTATAGTGATGAACTGGATGTGACCAGTTTGAGAGCATCAATTTGGTTAACTCAAAAATTGTTTTGGTGATGAATGACCAGTTTGCAATTCCTGAGAGTCAGATAAAGGCCATAATCTCAGTCCTACTGTTGAATTAGATGGTAAGAAAAAAGTGTTTGCTTTTTCAGGTAACGTTAATGTCAAAGAAAAATTAGTTGAATAGCGGCTTACCTACATTGTACTTTAAGTGGAAGTTCAACTATTAAGTTTTACTAATTTTTATGTGTGCTTTTTCTAAATCAAACATTTTCTTCTCGTGTGTCATAATATTCATTTCCCAACAAAACTGAAGGTAAATTTGGAGTAATTTACAATCATTCTGAGGTAATTTATCTAAGATATTTTTGCTGAAAAACAGTAACAGGGTGGCCATCATTTTTGCTGTTTGAATTTCCCTGACATTTCCAAGTTTTATAAAAAATCTCTCTCACTTTTTTCAAAGGCATTTAAAATCCCCTTATTTAATGCACAGTATGCTCTTAATAGTATGCAAGTTCTATTCTTTCCAACTAAATTCAATGTAGAATAAATAAAATTTAATGCTCAGAAAACATAAAAAAAAGTCTTTCACTTACTAGGTTTCAGATAAGCTTCATTTTTAGAAACTTGCCACCATTTTTTGCAAGTATATTAATCAATATATAGAACACTAGAAGATTTGTGCCTGTCTAAAAGGGCATTTAGCCACCAACCATTTATCAGAACTTACTTCCCAAATTTAATCACAAAAGATGTAGTACGAAATCACATGTACATTGGCGGAGTGCCTGAGAATGAAACAATCTGTTTCCTTCTAGTTGGGTCTTCCTGTTCATACTGTTTACCAACACCCAAATCAAAATTGAACACCGATTCTACTAATAGAAAAAATTTATTTACAAACACAAAATGAAAAACGGCCGAAAAAAATATTCGCAGAACAGCATGTACTTTTAAACTATGAGGAGTAGTATCGAAATAAATTTATTCAGTGAGAGAAAAAAATTGAATTAACTGTTAGCCCACCAACCATGGTACAAAATTACCCCCAAATTGGACATACTAAGTATTCATTGCCTACACTAAGTTTAAATTCAAACCAGTATGGTTTGAATGAAAATGCAATAAGTTTGAAAAAAGAACATTTATTTCAAACCTTTTAAACGATAAAATAACTAATACATCTTTACAATGAACAATTCTACATTACAGAATTTTCTTGGCGTTGCCAATTAAAAATATAAACTTAAAATCTGTAGAACGAACAAAATGTTAATAAAAATATGTATTGCAAAATAAAACATCAAAAACAAACAAAATAGAGAAAAAATGCAACATGTGGATGTTTATAAATTAAAACATAGAAGCATAATATTCAATCACATGAATCATTTGCAAAGAAAAAAAGAACTTCCTATTCCAACCAACTTCATTTAATACGGCTCAAAAAGAATATTTAAAGACAAATAAAATAAAACATTAAAGACAAAAAAAAAGAGAGAAAAAGTGAAAGGACCTACAAATTAAAACACCAGAAGTCGCATGTATATAAATAATAATGGGGAAAAAATAAAATTCCCGAAAATGGGCAAAAAACACCCGAATTTACCACTTAAAAATTAAATAAATAATCTAATTCGAAGTTTTAAAATAATATTACTTATGCTAATCGATCACTGTGCCAAATACGATCCAGTAAGTCAAAATCCGGCGCATGTATGTGCAAAAGAAAAAGAATGTATTCACAATACTAAAAAAAAATTGCTCTTTATATATCTAGATAATGGCTGTCCAATACTTCAAGATCCCATAATTTAGCAAAATTATCAGTATTCATATTGTTTCCCAACACTCAGAGAAAAACCAGTGGGAGTAGCCTCTCTGAAACTTTCTTGCGTACGACTTACACGGGTGGGGGAAAAAATAAACTGTGCGCCAGAAAATGTTTGGTATTCCCCAAGGTGGAGAAAATGCTTGCACTTTTTTTTTTTTTTTTTTTTTGGGGTTGTAGATTGGGGAAAAAAAATCGAATCTGCAATTTCTACACCTTTTTTTTAACCAATTTAAACGAAAATTGGAGACAAATCTACAATTAGGGTTTCAAGACTACATACGGAATTTTTTTTATCCAAGCAATTTCTTTCAGAAAATAAAGTCTTCAGAAGTATGCTATTATACAGACCAACACACAGTCAACCCTTTGACAGATTTGGCTCAAAATTTGAAACAGATCTACATTCCTAATAAAACTGTGTACCAAATTTTATCCATCTAGTTTTTCAAGTTTTTCCCCAACCGAGTTATAGTGTTCATATGAACGCGGACAGACTTTGATATTAAAATCTATCATGTTTAGTCTCAAAAGTCTCAAATAGTAGTCAATGACTAGGCTGATATAAAAAAAACAAACACTTTTATTAAAATAACATCATAGTCAACTCGACTAAAAGTTAAATTAAAATCTTTTAACAGATCAATATTCAAGTTAAGCATTTGCAACATTCAGCACTTACCTCAATCCAATCCTATTAAATTTGGAGCGTCTGCCTGAAAGTAAATACCTAGTATTATACTCGTACTTATAGCTAAGATATGAAAAAATCTAAGAAAGTCATCAGTCAGCCATCCAGCTATTTAAGTCAGCCATCCAGCTAGTTAGCCTGAAAAAAGCGAAGAGAGACGCTAAGCAGGTAGGTGATTTATCGCTGAGATATTTGCTTGCTTTTTTATGGCGATACCTTATTTACATAATCCTGAAAGCAACGATGCTGTTGCAAATGCTTGGTGGTTAGAAGTATGAGAACCAACCTAACAAAATGTCTGGTTAGAAAAAGTTCGGACCTCGATTTAAGATCAAGTTTCTCAACAATTGGCCCGCCTTCTCACTAATTCAAACCTACAAAAGTCAAATAATTAATTTTTATATCTTATAATTTAATATACATAAATTAAATTTCATTTTCATTTATATGCAATACTTTCACATATTTATAAAAAATATATATATAAGTTTCTTATTCAATTAATACACACCAAAAATTTTATCCAGAAAAGATTTTAACTTAAATTTGGTTTGTGCTTTAGTAAAATGTCAGCTACATTTTCTTAGTACATATATATTTTAATTAAAATATTCTTTAAATATTAAATCCTGTAAAAAAATGTATTTAATATATATGTTTAGTCATATTTTCTATACAAAATTAGAAAAATTAATGGCTGCCTGATTAATATCACAGTATACAGCATATTTAAATGTAAATAAACTTTGATCTAGTACATTTTACATTCTTCAAGATTCTTTGAATCCATAGAAGTTCCTTAGATGCACTCGGTTAGAGACACATATTCTGCTCCATAGTTGATAAGCTTAATATCATTCTGCTAATGGCTTCTCCAACTGATTGGCACCCATCTAAGAGTATGATGAGGAAGAAACCTCGATGAAACTTCGGTCTTTCATCCCGATTGGCCAGTCAGCGTCGCTGTAACACTCCATTTAAATCACTTACTCTTGAGAGATTGAGTTGAAGACCTCTTGTGTGGTACTGAGACAACCTAAAAGCTTTAAAAGAAAGTATTCAGTAGACGTGCACCTGGATTTTCTTGGAATTGTGATAGAATGTTCTGGTAAGAAATATCTGGTGGTGTCCTGCGCTATATATGACAAGCTTCCCAGAACTCTATGAGATAATTTGTCATTTCAGTGATCTCACACTTGTACTTGGGCACTGTAGCTTAGATAAAATTGTGCCTTTAGCTGGGGAAATGACCACAGGAAGGTAAATTCTTTATACAATTCACAAATTTTATTAACCTAATCATTTTTTGATGCATGAAAGATTTCCATCAGGTTCTTGAGACTCAACACCAGTAATTTCTGTGTTTTACCTAAAATTCTTAAATCAAATGACATTTTAATAGTTCAATTACTTTATTGGCGTAATCATTTGATTTTCCTATCAAGATAATGTCATCCACATACAATAACAAACTCGTTGTTTTGATAAAAAAGTAAACTGATTCACCCATTTTAATTCTGAAATTTAATCTAACTCAGATGTAGTATTCATTTCTTGAAACCATTCACGACGCTTGCTTTATTAAATGCGTGCTCTTTAACAAACAAACATGATCTGGTTTTATTTTCATTTACAAAACCTTGTGGATTTGACACATATAAATTTCTTTATGTAAAGGGCGTATAAATATGCATTGTGTCAAGTTGGCAATGTTGCCATTTTAAATGATATACAAATAAGAAAAATAATCTTATAACAGAGAAATTAATGGCCGGGACAAAACTTAGGTAAATGCGTTTCTCCTTTGTTCTGACGAAAACCTTGAGCAACAAGGCAGACTTTAATTTCTTTCGTCATTGTTTTCATTCTTCTTTAAGGTGTAAACCCATCTGTTACACCCAATACCT